>CAEGAE010062757.1:0-87366 GCA_903067095.1 Girardinus metallicus | reverse complement strand
TATATATATCCCCTGCCTTAAAACAAACAGAAAATGTCCTTCCTTCTTCCTCATCTCCATCCCTACTCTCTTTTTTTGTTGTTGTTCTTTTCTACATCTGCCAGGTTTTTGCGCTGCTCGAAAGAGTCACAACACTGACGAGCGTGAGTCCGTTTAGCGGCGACGAGCCACAAGTTCCTTCAGCCCGAAACCCACGTAGCCGCGAGAAACGAACCCCGAGTGCTTTTTAATCACCCTGCCTTAATATGTAGTTGCTGTCCTGTGCTTAGCTGAGCCGAAGCCACCTGAAACACAGCTCCCCTCTCTCCCTCCTCCTCACCATTACAGAAGTGATTCTTTCGGCGGCTCGTCAGGCATGTCGAGACGCGTTAGCGGAGTGATTTTTAAATGGGGCCCGGGAGATGTCCGCGCTCATAACCCACCAGCTCCGGTCAGTGAGCGCGGACACGGAAAGAGCAGATTGCTTTCTGTGGAAAGAAAGAAAGGAAAAAAAGCGTAGGAGGATAAGTCCTCAAAGACATCACTTCTGTTAATGAAAATGCTCCCTGTATTCAAAAAAATCCATTTATGCAACTGGTCATGAAGGCAACACCTGGTGCTCGTCTCATTCGGCGGAAATAAGCATCCGAATTGAATTCATTATTTTTTTCTTTTTTACTTCTCTTGTAGGGAGTATTAAGGCCACGCTAGGAAAATCAAAAATGTAAAAGTACGAGAATAACGTCTGTAGCTAATTGTAAATCTATCACGAGAATATATCTGTTATGACTTTATTCTCATAATATTTTTTATAGTCATTTTATGATGACTTTCTTGTCATAATTGTATTTTTCTTACTATGGCCATAATACTCAGTCGTAGTAAAAGCAGTGGCGGCCTCAGAAATGATCACAGGGGTGGCCAGACCAAACTTTTAATTTGATAAATGTACCTGTTGTCTTATTGAAAAAAGATGACTCTATATGCCTTTCTATGACCTGAACATGATTCTCTAGAGGGAGGGGGCCACCATTTTTCAAAAGAGGGCCATGGTCCCCATAGACCCTCCCTCGGGGGCCCCACTGTGTAGAAGCAGATCAGCAGCAGCGATGGATGGCTTCATTTGGCTGCATCACGCCCAGGCAGAGGCGTTCATGGCCATGCTACTCTCCCCACGTCTGTGCTTTTTGCTGAGGATTGTTTCTTTTTTTTTTTAGCTTTTGCTCCCGTCCACTGTGGCTGAAATAAAAACTCACCGGGCTCCGTTTCTGTCCACCAGGTGCCTGAATGGACCAAATGCAGCAGCCGGGAGAAGAGGAAGGAGAAGAAAGTTGAGAAGCCGTTCTACTCCGACTCAGAGGGCGAGTCCGGCCCGACCGAGTCTGCTGATAGCGGTAACGTTTAGCCTCGGCGTGCCGTCATGACGCGTTTTATCAAAACGGATGTCTGCCACCATAGAGCCATGGTGAATCTGCTGTGAGTCAAGGGCATTACTGGACAAAAGTCTGTGCAAGGAGCACAGACAGGTCAAAGGTTATAAATCAATGTCCCTAGCTGTTAACGTCTCGCTGTCCGAGACAAACAGATGAAACCAGAAGTTAACATACGCAGAATGAAAATACACTTGCACCTTTTCTTCCTCCCTGTCTGAAGTTAAGTCAGACCAAACCTCTCTGGTTTTAGGTCAGTTACACTGACCCAAATTATTTCTGTTTGCTAAACAGAAATAATTTTCTATTATTGTTGTGCCACTATAATGAGAGGGTGTGTCAAATACTTATTTATCAACGTCTTCAAAATCGCAATAACGTTCAGGAAACATGAACACTTCACCGAGGCGCGGTTTTTTTGATATCACAATTAAAAGTATTGAATTTTTACATAACTTAATGTTAAAGAAGTTAAAACCTCTTTTTTTTAAAGAAATTATGGATTAAATCAAATATTTCATTCGTTTATTCACTTTGTTAGAGAAACCAATACATTCGCATTGCTTCTCTGAAAACTTAACCAAACTGATTATCAAAGTTTTGCATAAGCTATGAAAATAGATGGATAACAGTGTTACACAGCGGGAAATGATGGGCCGGGTCACTTCTGGTGTAGCATATTTATTGTGTGTAAACTGTAAAAAGAAAGCACATTGCAGCTCATCCTAATGTCCGCTTTAGCTGTTTTTCAACAATGGCGGACCACTTCCTCCTGCAGAGCGTCAACCACACGGCGCTGAGCGCCCTCTGATGGCGAAACCCCTACATTGCTAACCCTCAGCACAAAAATAACATGGGGGGCTACTATTTTCCGGTCCTGCTCTCTTTCATAGTGCCACAACAGCATTAAACATCTGATCAGTTTGGGCTGATCAGATGACCCAAGATGTCTTTCTCTTGGACTGATTTTCATTGGTCGTCGTGTCCCGATAAAGCAAACTAAAGCGATGAATTGTTTCTAGAGATTATTCTGATGATACTAAAAATGTTTAAGCAGCTCAGCTTCAGCTCGTTCGATTCCGGCTTAAGGTTGATTTGATTTCTTCATGCGAGCCTTAGACTAAATGTTAGAGACACAAAGGAACTGATCGTAATTACGGACGACTTGTCCCTAAACATGTGCTTGGAGCATCAGCAAGTCAACGAAATTAGTATTCCACACCTGCAAAACAGTCTTGATGAAACACTTTCCCTCCGACCAAACTTTCTTTTCCTTTCCAGAGTCAGACTCCGCCAGCGGCTCGGAGAGCGGCAGCGGCAGCGAGGGGAGCGGCTCGGCCTCAGAGAGCGAAGAGAGCGGCGAGGTCTCCGTGTCTGAGGAGGAAGAGGACGACGAGGAGGAGGAGGGAAAGAAAACGAAGAAGAGAGAATTAAAGAAGGCGGTGCAAGAAAGCGAAAGGTGACTAACACGTTTTGAAGGGTTTATAATCTGATTGTTTCCCAGAGGATTTTCGTAATCGATGTCAAAGCCTAAGGTCGTCCGGTGTCGCTTCCCTTCAGCTAAAGCCGGATCGGTGTCTGTCTTGTTCATTTAATCACCATCTCCTTTCTATTTTCAGTGAGCAGAGCAGCGAAGAGGAAGACAGGAAACACCAGAGGAAGACGAAACAGCGGAAGAGCGACTCGGAGTCGGAGTCTGACGAGGAAGAGGAGAGCGAGTCTGAGAGCAGCCGGTCAGAGTCTGACGACTCCGAGTCTGAGGCAGAAGTCAGAAAGAAAAAGAAGGTGCACCGAGCAGACTGAGACGGAGACGCCGTGTTGTAGAAAAATGAAAAATATTCAGAACCCTGGAGGGATTTTTTACATTTTGTCCTCTTAAAAAAATATAAGAAGAGAGAAATGACTGTCTCTGCCTTTTGTCCTTCATGATAGAGACAAAGTAGCTTTGGATTTTAATCTCATAATCCTCTCAGAATCATTACTTTTTATAATCAAGATTCAGACTTTAACGTGTCTCAGGATACAGCTTGTTTTGGATTTTAATATCCGAATTTGGACTTTTATCTCAGAATTCTGTCTTTTTAATTTCAGAATTATGGTGGGGGTTTTTTGTTGTGTTTTTTTCCAGAATTCGGACTTTAATATCAGGGTTCAGATTTTAATCTCAGAATTCTGAATTTTGTCTTTTTTTTTAACAGAATTTTATTCTCAGAATTAAGAATTGAATCTCCAAACTAGGACATTAATTCGGAGATTCAAATGAATGAATTTGAAACTCAGAGACTTTTTTTATCCTCTGAGTTTCTCAGAATTCAGAGAAAAACTTCTTTCAAAATTAAGTCTGAATTTTATTTATTTATGTTTATTATTTTCAGTGACCCTAGTCAAATTGTCAAATTGTCAGGTGCTCATGACATTTGTGCTTAACCTTCCTCCAGGCAGCTGAATCTAAACCTCCTTCCAAATCTGTCAAGAGAGAAACCAAGAAAGAGAAGAAGGAAATGTCTCTTTTGGACCTCGACGATTGTGAGTTGTTGTTTTTTTTTTTTCCCCATGTTTCTGCAGAGAAAGCAGATGTTTTATGTAAACACAGGCTGGTCTTCTGCTTATCAAACAATACACCAGATCATATGATTTCTTTCTCATGAGGACTGAATAAATAAAGGTTCAGCGTCGGGTTTCCGTCTCTGAATGTTGACTTCTATCTTTCCTTCCCAGTTGAACCAGCTCCCTCGCCTCAAGTCACACCGGTCAACAACTTGCTCTCTAACAGCCTAGTGACCGACCTGGAGGGCCTTTCCCTGTCCGAAGCCGTCCTGTCGCCAGCGGTGAGCAGAAACGCTTCCGACTTCCTGTCTTTAAAGCTGCGGGGTGGAACAGAGACGGCGTGTGAGACATACGATATGTTTCCGCAGACCATCGCCCCCTCCAGCGCGCTGAAGAGCTACGAGCTGCTGCACCGCATCACGGGCGAGGGTCTGTCGGTGGAGTACTGCTTCAGCCGGCAGCCGTTCAGCCCCGACGCCAACATGGTGGCGGTGCAGATGCAGTTCACCAACAGCTCCACGTCCGACACCAAGAACCTGCACATGGAGGACGTGAAGCTCCAGTCGGGGATGAGGGTGAAGGAGTTCCCGGAGATAGGTACCCCGACAGCAGCAGACGTCGCTCATGTGTTTAGATTTTCCCCGACTTTCCACCAACGTCATTTACGCTTTTGCGTGTCGACAGAGTCGCTGCCAGCCGGCGAGACGGCCACGGCGGTTATGGGCATCGATTTCTGCGACTCGACACAAGCTGCAAACTTCCAGCTGTGGTGAGCTGATGTCTCTGTCCGCTCAGCTTCACGGTCTTACGCTCGACTTTAAAACACAACTAGAACGTCTGTAGCAAAACTATCAGTTTTTCCAATAGTTATTCTTACCATACCATGCCAACTTTATTTATGAAGCGCTTTATACACCGACAGGACCAAAGTGCTGTACACTTTGGTCATAAAATACAATGCAATCATGAAATAGAAAAGACCGAATATAAAATACATATTAATATACAGACACAATAAGCCAAAGTGAAACATTTTGACCTTTGCAAAACAAGAGCATTTCTCAAAGCAATTCTTACAAACAGCAAAACACCTTGCGGCAAAAGCCGGTTTCTCACTCATAACCCTTAGCTCATCTCTCAAAATGAAATATCGGTGTCAGTGGCACGTCTGCGACATTTTTCCATCGTTTATGGGTGAGACGGTAAAATTGACTAGTCCTGTTGTCATCGTAACAGTGTATTCTGGTGGGACACACACCAGAGTACGTGTCGTAAACTACGACTGAAGTTCTGATGATCAGCATTTTGTACGATTGTAGGGGATCAACGGCAAGAGGCAGGACGAGATTAACATTTATGTTTTTACTGTAATTTGGCTGACAGATCATTTTTGTGATTCAGAAAAGGAAACGACGGCCCTTCGGAGCACAAAGGACAAAAACAAAAGTAGCATTGGGAACATAAGACAATCTCCCTAACCCTCTGCTGTCTTAAGAGTTTTTACCCAGTGTGCGAATTCATGTCTCTGCGCAACCTGAAGGTCCGTTGTCTCATTGAAAGAAAAAAAAAAAACAAAGAGTAGTACCACTTCTATGCCTGAATCGCTTTTCTTTGTGAAATAAAAACAATGCTGATCGGAAATCATTAAATCTGTCGTCGTCGTTTTGCAGCACGCACACCAGGAAATTCTTCGTGTCCATCCAGCCGCCCGTCGGAGAGCTGATGAGGCCGGTCTTCCTTACAGAGAACGAGTTCAAAAAGGAGCAAGGTGAGCGTTCCTTTAAAGTGCAGTAAAATGTTGCTCTGCCATTGATGCTGAGGCGTAGCTGGGCTTTTTATCTCATTATTGCTACTAAACATCATATACATCAACCCGTCAATGAGACTAGGCACTGAAATTACCCAGTTGCCTGCAGTCTCTCTCTCTCTCTCTCTTGTGTGTTTGAATCTAAATGTTAATGATGTTAATAATGTTCTCATTTTTCAAAAATAAACTTGAAATAAACAAAAAAGTTGTTCATGGCGATTGTAAAACAATAAAAGGAGCATTTCTGTCATCGACTGACATGCAGTGTGGACGAAACGCTAATCTATCCAGGGTCTCCCTCTGTGCATTATAAGCCTGGCAGGCTGCCAGGCTGTACTTGACCCCCCGACCAGGCTAAACATTGCTTGTTCATTTATGTTAATACATCAGCAACAGTGACAGCTATTTTAACTAGGTTATATCTAGTTAAAAAAAAGATTATGCATACAAAACCTACAGTCATGCAGAAACCACCTTGCTGGGCTGTAAATACAGTATGTGTGCTGTATGTAATACTGTATGTCCAAATATGGGAGGCATCTAGAACTTTTTACATATATATTTATATATATATTCTGGTCGTATATTATTTCAGTGCCTTTCTTTTTCAATGGTGAGATGTTAGAAATGACTAAGTCTGTCACAGTAAGCAATAAATGATAAATCAGTCGTTGAAGACAAGCTCACCTTTAATATTGTTGAAGAAACGCTGTAAACATTCGATGCCTGTACAAAGTAGTTAGCTTGCGCTACCTGACACTTTTACCTGTTCTCCCTGTCTAAGCCGAATGATTTTTTTTTTTATGCAGTTTTGTTTATAACATTTTAGTTGCTGTTGTTTCAGATGTTGTTTCAAATGGTCTCAAGATGGCAGTGTTATTATTTTACCGCCACAATTTCTGGGCCAATTTATAGTCCAGCATAATTTCTTATGGTGACAGGCCTCGAAATGACTGAAGGTTCAGCTCTTCTTTTGTCGCCTCTGCTCTGCTGACTCTCTTCCAGGTCAGCTGATGGGAATGAACGAGATCACAGAGAAGCTAGCTCTAGACGCCAAGTGTCGGAACGAGCACGCCATCGTCCAGAGAGTGACCACAGCCGCCAACCTCAGCCGCGTCCCCTGTGGCTCAGACAAAGAGTGCAGGTAGGAGGTTCAGCGCCTCGCTGTGCAGTAATCGCTCAAATGAAATGCATAATCAGCTTTCAAATCCCAGAATATAAAAAACAGCAGTAGCATCTTTATCCAGACCGCAGAGTATTCAGTATATAATAACAGTAATGTATTAGTATTGGATTTAACTTTTAATTAGGCTTCGAACTTCAAATCGTTAATAGTTGTGTTCTGTACTGTAAGGCAGACATGGCTTCAGATTAGGAGGGTTGAATTTCCAGTGACCAAATATTTTGAAAAGAAATCTGTGGCAAATGATATTCAGTTGGCTGCATTCTCCACTTTTGCCATTAGATGTCACTACATCCTTTGATTCATTTTACATCTTCTAGGAAAACTGAAAAAAATGTCTTCAAGCGAGCCACACTAACCGATTTGAATACACTTTAAGGTTCTGCCTCTGTTTATTGCCTCTACAGCTCAGTAAGCAAAGAACCGCCTCAAGTTTTGTAAATTTGAGTAGTTAGCCTGCGCCGACTCACCTTGTTCTGTTGACTCTTTAGCTTGGTACGTCATGTAGATATCCATTTTAATTTAAAAAGATGTGCAGTTGTACTGGAATAGTTTGATGCAGAAAAAAATAGGTTACATATTGTTATAGTACTGTTTATTTTCATGTCCACACTTGAAATCTATAAAGAAAACAGCAAAACAGACTATGGCCATCAATACGTGTTCTTAACGAACACTCTGGACCAATAAGGACAAGAAAGTTCAAGTAAAGTATGTTTTTAGAGAGCTAATAGACCAGCACTCTATCCCAATTTAAAAGAGCTCAGTGGCAGCTAATCTGGAATTAGCCACAGTAGCAGCTGTAATAAAAAAAATGACAGAAAATTATAGGAATTGTTACTACAGTGGTGACCGGGGTGGATTAACGCTCCGTTTTATGCTAACAGCTGTTGAAACTCCTTTAACGCATTCGATCTTCCGTGAAAGGATGTTGTTCACTCCGTCCTTTCCCATGTTTCCTCTAAGTAGGAACACATCTGTTTGTTAACGTTTCCATCATAACTCCGTTTCATTTGTTTGTCATAAACTGATTTCTGCAGAAATCGCTCTCTGGTTGTCCCCGAAGACATGTAATCACTCTGTAAGATGTTAACTGCTACAACTCAGTGTGAACTCAGAAAATCAATACGGTCGACAATGGAAATACTCAAGAAAGAGCTCATTGTGAATCATTTATGTCAGCGATGTCTCGATTTGAAGGGTTTCGAAGCCTCACACAGGGTTATGGGTTGCATTCCCACTTCTCTTTCCTTTTTACATTTGAGAAAGATCAGTGTGGTTTTTGCCTCCAGCTTGAGAATTCATCTCATTTTTGCATCTGAATCTACATCCTGGTAACCGACGTCCATTTCACTCTCGTTCTGTGTTTTCAACCTTACTTCTGCTCTTTTCTTTTGCTGCTTTGACCTCAGTCCTCCTGTTCCTCCTCCTGAACATCCTGTCCACAGGTTTGCAGGCAGAACGGTGACCAGCGGCAGCTTGGTGCTGGTCACCGTGGCGACCAGAGAAGAGGGCGCCGCCCAGCTGACGATCAACTGTGAGAAAATGGTGATCGGCACCATGCTGGTTAAGGACATCCTGCTGGCCCTGACGCAGTGACGACAAGCAGACACCCGGCTCGACTTGTGCCCCCCTCACTCCAGCCACCTCGTGAATTTCGTTTCGGACCGGTCACCGCTCCATCTCCTGTGTTCTCCAGCAAGCCACGTTGGAGAGAAAGCTTCCAGAGCGTGAAAAGCTAATGAGCCGTTAGCTTTTCTTTAAAAAAAAAAAAAAATCTTCCAAACGCCGTACGCTGCATCTGAAGAGTGATAGAGAAGACATCTCTAGAAAAATGGAATCAAATTGTAGCATAATCATCTTTTAGCTGCTTAATTACCCTAAATACCACTTACTGGTTTCCAGGATGAGTATTGAAGCAAAATGGACGTTAATGTTTGGAGGTTCTCTGCTGTGCTTGTACTCATTGTCCACATTAGAAATTTTGTTTCAGGTGAAATTTAAAAAAAAAAAAAAATGCTTCCAAAACCGAAGATTTTAAACTCTGGTTGTGGTGTAACCATGTGAGCCGGACATCCAGAGATAGAGGCCCAGCTCGCATAGGTCCGCTTCTGATTTCTGTTCTAGAATCTACAACAGTGAAGCAGGTTTTATGTTGCTTTTTTTTTTCCCCTGCCTCTTTTGTCCTGACTTTGTTTCCGTTAAGCCTCAGCTTTAAGCTGGTGAAGTTAGTGACTGAGAGGAAAAGCTAAAAATGTTCAATCTTTAACCTGGGCCTGCTTTAGCCGTGCTCTGGAAATTTTTTTTTTTATTATTTTAATTTCTTTCATGTTGACTCCATCTATTGTGGATACATAGCTGTCACAGTGGTTTGCACTGGAATCCAAGTGATGGTGGAGACATACAGAAGATAAATAATTAGCTGAAGTAGTTTAGCTAGGCCATCGGAGATCCAAAACTACACCAGAATTAAATTACTTTCATCTGTTTGAAAAACAACATCACACTAGTTTGAAATCAGAACACTGTATGCTTCTAAGACGGTAAGTTTTTACAAAGTATAACAATTTCAATAGGATTTTTGAAAAGTAAAATCAGCTATATGAACATATTTTATGAGCATTGGGGGCTCAGCTTGAAAAAATAACACAAATCTGGATCATTCTGTTTTGTCACAAGAAATATTAACCATTTGCTTTGGGCAGTAAAACAAAGGATGTAAACCGGATTCTTTAAATTCGTCAATTGAACAAGTTAACCTAGTTAGAGCCCTGAGCTGATGAGAAATTTATCAGCAGGCATAGCTTAAAAAAAAAGTGAATTGTGGTGAAAGTGCTGTATTATCACTGCAGTGCTATGAGTATGTGTGCTTTGAGGGTGCACCTTTGTGTTTAATATCGTTATATAGGAAGGTGACCGTTTTAATATTAAATTTCACCAACTGGATTTCAAATCTGTTTGAAAAAAGGAAACTGTTTTTTTTTTTTTTTTTCAAACAAATTGATTTTATTTTTAGCTGCTTGGCTGACAAAACAGCCAAAAGATATTTACAAATGGCACTTTCATTGAAAAGTTTTTGTTGTTTTTTTTGCTGAAAATTTAAATATTCTCCGATATATAAGAAAAAAACACTTGTTTTTAGAAAACAAAACAGAAACAATGTGATTTTCCAAAAGAGAAAAAAGTACTTTCAGTGTCTTTCACAGCTCATTTCTTTCACAGTAAAACCTTAGCAAAAGCTAACAAATGGTTAACTTAGCCTAGGTTCTAGGCTAGTTCTACTCCCTAGAACTACTAGCTATATTTTCTAAAATTAGCACAGTAGAAACGCATTAAACTGGGTGAGATTTAGTTATAATGAGAGTTTAATTATCTCCAAACAAACCCAAGATAGCACGTTTTTCTGTCTTATTGGTAGCTGACAAGTTAGCAGGCTAATAAGTTTCAGCTGAGCGGTACAAACCTTATCTTTCAGCAAAAATAGCAACAAGAAGTATTTAAAAGATATCTCAAATTTGTTACTTAACTAAAAATATGACAGTCGATCAATGTTCGTCTCAAAGCACCATTTTGTTCAAAACTGTTTTGGTTTAAGGAAAACGTTTTGAAATTGGCATTTCAAAGTCATTTGCAAGGACCTTTTTTTTATTAAATAAATTTGTGTCTAAATCACATTCAAGTCAGAGCTTATGTAGCTTATTTTTGTGAAACTTAAGAGGTCCAGTAAAAATTTTAGATTTTCTTTTTTGTTTTTCTCAACATTTGATGTATGGATTTATTTTTGCCCTTGGAAACAAAGTCAGAGCAGAGGCAATATGTCAAATGTAGCCAGTCGTGGAGAGAGTACATATTGGCAAACACTTTTTTTTGTTGTTGTTGTTGGTTGCCATTAATCCTAAAACTTCCTGTTTATAGCAGCACAGTCACAACCAGGAATATAAAGAGAATGAAATAGTCCTTATCCCCAACGAAAAGGAGGCGGTTTTCACAGAAAACAGCAAATTCACAACTGGTCATTCCTTTCATCTCCCGTGGCTTTTACATAGACGAAGTATGGTTTATCATGCTCTGTGTGTGGTTGTTTATTGTAATCTTGAGGTATTGCAAGTTTATTTATTGTACAAAATAAAAGATTAAAGCTTGCGTGTTTTCTCTCGTACCGTGTAAAATACCGTATTCCGGAAACGTATTTACAAGTTTTTGTATAAAGGCAAAAAAAAAAAAAAAAAAAACAATTCAGCAGCAGCGCGAGCGACAGCGGGAACCTAGCAAGATGACGTCAGACCGCTTAGCTAACAATTAGATAATTGACTCAGCAAACCACAGGAGACTCGGAACAGCAAAACGTGGACGACTAAATGATACGAATACAGGGGAAATACAGAATAACACGTAGGAGTTTAAGGACTCAGATATAAAAAGCACACTGCAGTTCCTGCTGCGTTCCATTTAGCTCCAAACTGGGAATGACCCTTTGCACGTGACGTCACTATTACTAACCATGGAGACATGTAGCCTACCATGTATGAAAATAGGCTGGTTAGCATCTGGTTGTTTTTAAATGCTGCTCCGGTTTAAAGGGAAACGCTGTTTATGACGTAGTGACGTAAATCATGTGCGAATTCAGGCAAAGTCGGTAATTTGACACGTCAGGAGGAGGGAGGTGAGTTGGTTTCCAAGCGAGATATTTCCAACTTTTGTAAATACGACCATAAAAGCCCCAAACAGGTGTTCACAGACAAATTAAAGCCCGAACAAGTAGAAGCCACGAATAAACTGGCAAAAACAACTTTGGAAAACCATTTCAGTCGCTCTGTTCAATGCTCCCGTCCCTCACTTCTGACGTCCGTCATGGCGCCTACAACGATTAAGCGAAGTAGCTGCAAAGGGTCAATAGTGGGGAAAAATACACAAGTTTACTATTGTTGATGAGAGGTGCTGCTGTTGATGTTTTACAAAAAAAAAAACGCATCAACTCCAAACTTTCAGTCAATGTACCTTTATTTTTGGAATGTAGTAAGTGATTGTCATTGGAGAACATAGAAAGACGGCAGAAACGCCGCGTCACAGTGGGACTGTTGTTGGCACTGACCTCTTCCAGCACGTCGAACAAAATGTTTAACAATTAAATCAGTAGTTCAATCATCTCTAAGCAAATTATTTGCAAATCAGTTTCAAAAACAGAATATGGAAGAATAATGGAGTCGATATTGTATTATCAGATCAAAGTGCTTGACGTTAACTCAATGATCATGCATTTCTGTTCATTCGATGGCACCATTTTGTTCAACAAAAGACACTTAGTGAATTCAACTGCATACATATAGATATGTATACATAGATTTATATAAAAAAGAGCACTTTAAAAATTTTCTAAAAGCAACAGGATTGTTAAGGTTACTTAAGTGAACATTAATAAGAGGCATCTTGTAAATTAGCAAGGCTCTGACATTTAATAACAACCAGCCTATGTAACCTTCAAGCTCTACTTTATATTTAAAGAATGCCGTAGTAAAACATCGATGTGGAATATTCTCCTAAAAACACAAAAACAACACGTAAACTCATCATACTTTTTTTTTTTTTGCAATGTTTGAGCGACAAAAACAAAACATATATGTACTCCCTGAATCATTTTCAAAATCTGGTGTTTGTATATAAAATTATGCAAAAAAAATTCAGCTTCAATCGGGTCACTAACTGGAGACCAGCCAGTTGGCAACTCAAAAATTCAAGATTTTTATTCCCGATCAGCTGGCAGTAACAGGAGCTCTCTCTGGTGTGGAAGTTGCTCCCATGTGAAGAAGACGAAAAGCTATTTTCAGCCCCAACAAGATAAACTCAAGAAAAAGTAGGAATCTGTTTAAAAAGAAGTTTGTTTCTTTGGCTCCTCTAGGCTGAGAGAGGGAAGAGAGCAAAACTTTTAGAAGATAACAGGAAGGCTGAGTGGAGAACACCAACATTACCATCCTGTTGAGCTTTCAACAGGATGAGCTTTCCAGAACATAAGGCGCCCAGGGGGCAGAGGTCACCAAACTATTCTGGTTCACAAAATAACAACAGTAAAGACTGTCAGCTGAGTAAGCCAGCATAAGTCTATTAATAACAAAATATCTTGTATTAATTAGCACGGGGTGATTTTCGGTGTTGTAAGATATGAATATGTTGTCGCTGAAGTTTCTTGGTTCTCGTTTTTTTCCTCTTTCTGCAGGTATAGAAGCACACTTCAAGGGTTTTCTTGTATTCTCTCCATCCTTCTCTCCTTCTCCTCTATCCTTATCTCTCTTTTTTCCCTTTTTGCCCCCCACCCCCACCCCCCATCTCTGTGTCCTATGCATTCGAAATGAACTCAAAGCAATTTAGAACAAACCTTTTCACGTCTGCATCAGTTGGAAAGCCGTAACGCTCCACATGTGAAAGGAAATCTGCTGAGCTTCACCTTGATATTAATAACATTAGCCTCATCGTATATTGTATTTCTCAATTTGTAGCGTTTTAAACTGTTTCAGGAATTAAAGCTTGACTATTTTTTTTTTTTTACAATTATCACTTTTATGACGTAGTATGACTTCTGAGGTAGTTCTTGTCTGATTTTGGGGTCCTGGCGCCAACATTGGGTAATCATTTCTGTAGGAATGTCGTTTAGCTTGCTGTGCTAACTGCGCTAATCGCTCATAGAAGACATACGCTGATGATACTCTGCTTTTAGTGCAGAGTACCATTAGTGATGACCGGTCACGTCAGGAAAATGTATTTTTCGGTATTTTCTGAAAAATACATTTTCTTATACTAAAGATGTAAAAAAAAAAAAAATAAATAAAAATAAAAAAGGCAATCAGATTTGCTTCACCAAAAGCTAAGATCGGCTACCAGCAGCAGAATTCTGACCGGTGGGTCTCTACTCTCAGGAGCCCACCACATATCACAAATGAGCCCGACTTTAAAAGGCACAGAGAATTGTCTGAAGGCAACACAAACACCAGACTAGTTTGGGTCTGGAGAACTTTAAGAGCTTCGTTTGGGTTTCTAAAAAACCCAAAGTCAGCGATCAGGTGAGCTCCGTCTGCCTGGTCTGTGGGAGCAGAAGAGCCACCAGGCCTCCTGTCAGCAGCAGAGCCGACACCAGCAGGATGGGAACGGTGCAGCTGGAGTCCACCAGCTTCCCGAAGACCACGTTCCCCATGATGGCCGCCACTCGGCCCACTCCGGTGAAAAAGCCCAGGGCCGAGGATCTGGGGAGGGAGGAGGAGGAAGAGGAAAAGTGTTGAAACCACATGAAAAACATCCGCTGCAGTCGGTGGAGTTTGACGTTTCTGAACCAGGGTTACCGTAGCTGGGTCGGGTAGAGCTCGGTTCCCACCACGTCCAGAGCGTTCCAGGCGATCACAGAGACCCCGCTGAAGACGCAGGACAGAACCAGACTCTGGGCTTTGGTCTGGACCACGTAGATGAGGAAGACGCTCAGACTGGACACAATCAGGCTGCAGGCTGAGCAGCGGACCATACAGAGAGAGGTTAGGCTTCACCAACTCAAAATTAAGACTTTTTAAGACCATGTGACTTAAATTTAAGACCTGTATCACGACGGAAATGTGCTAAAGAAAGGAACGCTATTGAGGAAGGAAAGGTTGCTGCTCTTAGATTATTGCTAGTAGCAATAGCAGTGGCAGCGCTGACCTTTTTCTGTGCCGAACCATTTCGCCCAGAATGCATGTGACGACGTACAGGTTGTCAAGGCAACCGGCGGCAAATTTACACTTACCTATGATAGCTGCAAAAAAGCCAGCTAGTTAGCCAGGGTGTGTTAGCAGCTAGTTAGCGGTAGCCTAAACCACATGATCATAAAATATATAAGATTAAATAACCCTGCCGCAACAAAATTTGAAACCTTTGAGTAACGTATTTGAAGGACTTAATTTTAGGCACACGAAATTAATACTTTTTAAGGATGACATCCCGTTGCTAGGATGTCAGATGCTACAGAGCGAGGTGACTGAAGAAAAAGCAAAGCAAACAGTTTAAGAGAAAACGGTTAAAGCGGGCCGACAGGATTTCCTTATAAAGAGGCAAATAGTCTGATAAAGACCAAACTCACACAGCAGAGTCTTTCCGCCGGTGCTGTCCATGATGAGGATGGTGAAGATGTTGCCTGGCAGGTTCGATGCGGCAATGATGAAGCCCTCCATGTAGACTGAAAGGAAGAGGAGGAGCGTGTGAGAAGATCAGAAAGGAAAGAGGAGAATCTGACTTCATCTGCAAAATAGCAACTAGTACATCCGCCTTTTAAAGCCACATTCTCTCAGCTCCCTCCAGATGCCTTTAGGGCGACTTTACAGCTCTAAAGTTTAACTGTCCTGACTTACAGAGATCAACACAAACACGTCTAACGGCCTGTTTATGCTCTGCCAGTTGAGTTTGGTAATTCCTAACAAACGCTCCAGACAGGCCCTTTTTTCTTGTGAGTGTGTGTGTGTTTTTTTTGTGTTTTTTTAGAGAATTTAAAGAAATCTGACCAAACGTCTCTCTGCAGATCCCACACATGCTGGACACAAAGCATTTAGACTTTTACCTTCAGGTCGCCATTAGTTATTTTACAAAACCCAGCCACCAGACACACCGTCTCTCTGATGAACACCTTACAGAGTTGTCAGCCACTCTGCTGTAAAGCAAAATAAGCAGATTTGACCCTCCAGGAAACGTCAAATTCCTGCCCACCTGCTGTCTTGACCGGGTAACAGCTTTGGTTGTTGAGCGCAGACGGCACAGAGACGTTGGCGCAGGGAGAGCCGCCGCTGCTCTCAACTCGAGCGAAAAGCTCTGGGAACCACATCCACAGCCCATAGTACCTACACAAAACAAGACATGGTGGAAGTGAGGCAGGTAAAACGGCCTGGTGTCAGCCATTGTTAATAATCACGCTTTGGTGTGATCAACGGCGCATCGTTTAGCTTAGCATTAGCCGTTATCTGGCTGCAGGAGATAAAAAAGAAAACCCTTCCAGGTGTTATCTCTTGGTTTGGTTTGTAGTAATGCAGTTTCCAGCTGCAGATTCGGTGAGTCAGCAGAGAATGTTGTTCCCATGTGTGTTTTATTCACTCTGGAGATGCATAAAAACCGCATGAAGGAAGCTCAGGACAGAGCGGGGCTTCTCAAATCTTTAAGACTTTTTAAGACCACCGTGCATTAAATTTAATACCTGTATCGCGACGGAAATGTACAAATGGAAATCGCATATTAAATTTACACTCACCCATAAACGACACAAAAAAAAGCTTATTAGCAATAGCGCATTAGCAGCTAACCGCCTTGAGTCACAAAGCGCGACTCAAACTTCTGCCTGACAGAAAAGTCTCTACACAGAATATAAATCAAAACTTCAATATAGTATATTGAAGTTTTGATTTTGCCACTACAAAATGTAAGACTTGTAATTGATGTATTTAAGGCCAACTTACATTTTTAAAACAAATTTCATACATTTTAAGGCCTTAATTGTACATACATGAATCTGAGACCTCTTAAGGATGCGCAGAGAAGACCTGAACTCACCCAAACGAGATGCAGTAGAAGATGATGAGCAGAACGATACTGCGGGCTTTGACTGAGCCGCTGAACATCTGCTTAATGGGAAGCAAGCCCTGCGAGTTCGATGAATATAATAAAATTAATAACTGTAACAAATCAAGTGAACAAAATATTATTTCCACGTGTCAAAAATTAGGACTTCACTGTAAAGATGGTAAATGAAATTTTTTTAAACAAACAAATCTTTTTTCTAACCCCTTTTATTCTGATTCCCCGTAATTAAACATTACCTCTTTCAAGACACTCATGAGATGTTTTCTCTTTGTATCGCCAGATCCGATCTCTCCGATTTCTTCTCTGGGCTTGGAGTTTGTACGCAAAGCAAATTCCTTCAAACAGAGAGAGAAAGTCAGCTTGCAGAGATAAGCCAAGCTACAAAGCTAATGCTGCGTACCGGGAAAGCCTTTTCTGTTCCCTTCATGTTCATCTCAAACATCAGCCTGAAGACACGGATCGCCTCTTCTGCCCGACCCGCCTGGAAAGCAAACCCAGGAATGAGAGTTAAAGGCCTCTTCTGAAGGAGAAGCGTCGGCGAACGTTCGTCTGCCCCCCCGGTTACCTCCATGAGGAATTTTGGGCTCTCGGTCATGAGCAGCTTGAAGAGGATGGCGGAGGAGGTGCTGGGAACCGAGCACAGCACCACAAACAGCCTCCAGCTATGGAAGTTTAACGTTCCCAGAAAGAAACGGGCCCAGGTTCTGGGAATCACTAACCAGGCCAGACCTACAACAAAATTACCTCACTTTCATTCCACTATATATCCATTAAAAGTACTTTTTTAGCCGTTTCAGGTAGAAAACAGCCATCTTTAATACTTGTATGTTTTTTTTTTTCTCCTCCATTTTTTTTTTATTTTGTTTTTTTTGGCCCCGGTCCAGTTTGTTGTTCCCACCTGCAGCCAGGATGTTTCCTGCCATCCAGAAGGTGGCCAGAGCGCTGATCATGGCCCCTCTCCTCCGCCGGGGCATGAACTCTGAGAAGTAGGAAAAGATGACAGGGATGGATCCACCCACCCTACAGAGCAGAACATAAGACATTACATTAAAAAAAAATAAAAAAGATGAGTCTAACGGTGGACGCACGGGTAAATATGGAGCTTTAAACATTTTCTGCAGTTTTACTTTTCCAAGAAAATATCCAGGCATATCTGGCTGGGGAAAAAAATTTGAAAATGGTTGGACCTGCACTCCAGAACAGCAGGGGGCACTATTTCATGTTAGCCGTTGTTTCACGTTTTTTTGTCTTTCGACATCTACTTTATATTAGGTTAATAAACAACTGTTTAGTGGATCCATTTTATTTGATGCCAGTCTGATCTGAATCAATAAGTATTTAAAAAAATATAGAAAACGACAACCGTGAGACCGAGGCCAGCGGAGGAAGTAGCGCCCCCTGCTAATCTGGAGTGCCATTGTCTTATTTCCAAATATTGGTATGATGCCTGACTCGACCCCTTTCTGTTCCCTGCAGCCAGGTCTGTCTCAAAATTTCTTCATAAAGTCCACTAGATGCAAAGAGACATAGCGTTGTGGATCAAAAATGCACAAATTCAATAGCTTTCAGTAACAACTGTCACAACTCTTCAGTGTGGCAGTTGTTACTGAGATAAGACTCAAAGGGGGCTATTTTTGATAGCTCCCTTCGATGGCCTTCTTTTAAGCTGCTTAAAAAAAGGCCAAAGTAAGCCAGAATGAAACTTCTTAAATGTTTTTAATTGTAGTCTTAAAAAATAACCTTAAATCGTTTTAGGCGTTTGAAGCCTGACGAACAGCCCAGACTTCGTTCACGTTTCAAGTGAATCCTGTGCTCACCCGATGCCACTGATGAACCGCAGCAGCAGGAAAAGCCAGAACCACGGAGCCGCGCTGGCCAGCCCTCCGAACAGCCCATTCACGGTCAGCGACACCACCAACACCTTACGGCGCCCCCTCTGGTCAGCCAGGTATCCCCACATGTAGCCGCCAACCATCATTCCTACAAACATAAAAACATTACAGTGGTACAGTTAAAAATCAACTACAGGTCTGTGTGTTGCTGCCAATTTCGAACTTCATTTCCTTTTTCTTAGCAAACTTGATTTACTCGAATATTTAAAAGAAACTAGTAAAAATTGGTCAGCCCTCTTCTTTTTCGATCGTTTTCAGACAAATTTAATAAGATATGGTTAGCGGTAGGCAAACTTCCATGCTAATGTGTTGATAGCAGAGCTAATTTTTCATTTAGCACTTCTGCTAACTTTGAAAACATTTAGCACACTTAGCTTCCGCAAAATCATTTTTTCGGTACAAATTCTAAAGCGCTAATTTACTCGGCTGTTTAATAAATTTTCAGTGGAATAAAGTTCGACGTCTCCGTTTAAGTTTTTTTTTTTTTTGACTGTTAAGAAATATTCATAATATTCAACGTTCTTATTTTGAAGTGGGTGAAGACAGCAGATAAAATTAGAATTGAAGTAAACATGTTAGCATTAGCTACCGCTAAATACAGCGTTGGTGTAGAGCTTTAGTGTTTGTGAGTAGCGCGTTAAGGTTAGCGCAACTGGCTCATAAGTTAGCAGTGCCCACCCCTGGATATGGTATATTTCCCTGAAACGAAACAAATAATTAATAAATGAAACATGAGTTACAGTAAGTGACGCTACTGTAACTCTCAGAAGCAACGTTGCTAAAAACCATAGAAATACACTCCAGAAATTACATAACTACATAAAAACTGAAAAAGAATATCAAAGATTTCTTACATTTAGATTTGAGGCTTTCTGTGAGCTACTTTTGAAGGTTTGAAATCAAGCCGACGGTTTTTCTCAGACATTTTAGCTGCAAGGATGTTTTACCGACTTAAAATATTCTTTGAATCTTTTATGAGGAACACGCTTTCTGCTCCACAATTAAATGTACTACACAATCCATCTATGATCAAGTTTCAGATCATGCTGTGCAGCAGAAAGTTGATTATTCTCCTTTTCTTTATTATATTTTAACAGTTAGAAAAAGGCTGAACTTTATGAAATTTAACAGTGAATATCATGTAACTGTTGATCTGTGTGTACGTTTATTAAAGATTCATTTGTTGTGTTGGAAGAGGGTTTTTTTTTTGGGGTACTTTTTTACAGATTTTTTCAATAGAAGTGGAAAATGTAGTTTAGTTTCCTCAGGAAAATGGGAATTTGGTACAAAACTTAAGCAAATGTCCAAACATTCCCACTGCGGGCAGCAGTTAATGAAGAACGACGTTCAAACAGGAGCAGGGCTTTGCGACATCTGTTGCACAATTCAAACAATAAATGAGTTAACGGAGAAAAGCCCCTGCGGAGTTCAGAAACGATCTCCGGTCTGTTTGTTCAGTGAGATCTTCATACAGCGCTCATCAAAACAAAGCAGCGCCCGACGCAACCGCTCGGTCGACTAAACAATCAAGACGATTGTTGGATTTATTCGACGCTTCACCGAGGAAAATGCTGGCGGTGAGCAGGCCCATGTCCGAGGAGCTCAGCAGCAGATCGCAGCGCGCCGTCGGCAGCAGAAAAGACACGCAGAGGATCTCCACGGCGTCGCTGGCGTTGGCCCAGCCGCACACGGCCAGCAGGAGCCAGTGGAACAAACCAAAACCTGAGAGCAAACGGGGAACAAGCACAGAGAGATGTTAGCCAATAAAGCCATAAAAGGCTTTACTGGCTCAAGATGCACACAGTCAGCAAACATGTCTGTGTTACACAAATAAGTGCAATCACTTACCGATTGCGTCCAATAATACGCTAGATGTATAGAGTTGCATTAATGCAGCGTTTATTTCGACTATATGACATTTTACAAAGAAAATGTTTTGGTGTTTGCTTATTATGAACACAGATATAAATGGTTCTTTTCTTTCTCTTTGTGCAGGTGTAGAGGCAGATTTCTAAGGTATAATATATATATATATATATATATATATATATTGAGATTGTTTTTTTTTTATTCTATGAACTACTGGCAACTTGTCTCTGAAAATCCAAGCAAAACTTTTGAATTTGTTTGCAGAAAATGCAAAATGGTCAGTATAACTATAAAGACGCAGAGCTTTCAGACCTCAAATAATGAAAAGAAAACAAGTTCATGTCCATTTAGAAACAACAATACTAATGTTTTAACTCAGGAAGGGTTCAGAAATTAATATTCGGTTTGTTAGAACCAAGAGGTTTTCAATGGGGTTCGGTGTAGTGGGCTCTTCGGTTTTTTTTTTTTTCCAGAGCTGGATATATGAGCAATAAAGCCAGTGAAGCATTGTAGCGAAAGCAGCAACGCTCCACTTGTTGTGATACTTTTTGGCACGCAGACAAGGCAACAGTTCTGAGTGTCACGGCGACAGGATGAGTAAACAGAGAAAGAAAAACGACCTGCTTCTTCGACCGCCTCCTCATAAGTGAGTCTTTTTGTTGCGCTCGCTCCAAATTCATCTGAGATGGCTGATGACCTCCTGTCGAAAATCACCTCACCTGTAAATCAGCGAAACATAAAGTTTTCCTACTTTTTCATTGATGTGTGGAAAATAAAACCTACAAATGATCAGATTGAACGATCTGACCGACCGTTTAGATTTTTATTTTCAGGTAAGGACTACAGAGTGTTAATTTCACACACATTTACAAGAAATAAAAACCTTTTTTTTCTTTAAAAAATAAATAAAAAAAATTCCCCTTTTGTTATAAATTTATATTTAAAATGTCTTAATTGAGAGCAAATAAAGATGATTCTGAAAATAAACACACTGTGAAATACTTCGGATTGTATTATTTTTGCACGATTTGGACAACAATAAAAAAAGAAATGTAATTAAATGCATTTTTTATAATTACAAAAAACAAATCTCGACTAGCCAAAAAAAAAAAAAAGGGGGGGTATACTATACATGTTTCCTGTGCATTTATTTTTAAGGATTTACAACAATAAAATAATGTTTGCATGTGTGAAATAAATACCTGTGCCAAAACAGGCACAATAATCAATCCTAAAATCACTGGTAAGTGAGTCACAATCAGATATTGATATCAGCCACAAAAAGAAAAAAAGAAATGAATCTGCATTTAAAATGTCTGACCTTTGCACTCTGACCCAGCAGTGCTTGCATCCTGCACACAGACCCGTAGGTTAATAATAAATGGGTCAGTCGTTCCCTGTTTGGTTAATATCACGTGATCAAGCTTTTGCTAACTATGCCAAATTATGTAATGAAAGTATATGGTTCTTGCTGACACAGCATGTGGTCAGTGTCTGCATCGGCCAACACTCGAAGCTGCAATGTTACTTTCGTGTCGGCACTGAAAAAGTTGTATCGAACTCGTATTTTAATTATCAACAGCTCGTATATGAAAACATGAACTTGCAAGATATCGACAAGTTCCTCCAGTCCACTGGTCACCTCTCACAGAACGTTCTAGAGACTCGTTCATTAGACATTCTTTAAGAATAGCAATGGAGACTAATATCTGTTTGTTTCTTTCTATAAAGCTGTGATTGCCCCTCTCCTCCTCCCCTCGTTAAAGTTAGATGAAGTGCTGGAGCCTCTGGTGGGTTTTTACCTTCATCAGAGTCCAGCTCTGTAGGATCCAGCTGATTTCCGCCGAGAAGCGGCCTTCGCGCCTCTTTATCTCCTCCATTGTTGTTACGGGACATTCTGCCCTTATTATTGACAGCCTGTGGTCCCCGTCGCTACGTGGGTGGATTAATTCACCTCAGCTGCAGCTGCGTCCCATGACACCTGAGCCTAGCTTGGCTAACGCTGTGAAGCTAACCTGCCCGAGAAGAAGAAGAAGAAGAAGAAGGAGGAGGCGGAGGCGGAGGACCAGGAAGTAAAAGGCAGCGGCGGTTTACACGTCCTGAGCGCCGCGTCTCTGCTCCTCCTGCTCGGTGTGGCTAAGCGACAGACAGCGGGCTGAAGTAGAAGCACAGCCGGGGAGTGTGACGGTGCTTTGGCCTCGGTGTTAGCGGCTAACTCTCGGGCGACACACAAACAAATAAACGCTTCGTGGACGCAGAGGAGGTAGCGTTACCTCCACTTCGGGTTTAAAAAAAAAAAAAAGGAAAAAGAGAGAGAGAGAGACAGCGAGCGAAGATGGCGACCAGCTCGGAGCGCAGTCCTCCTCCGTTCCCGGATTCCGAGGACCAAGATGCTCCGGACTCCGAGGAAGTCAGAGGCCGAGACAGCGACGAGGAAGACGGGGATGAACTTTTCTTGAGCGCGGTATGTTTCCTTGGAGCTGACGCTCGTTGCGATAAGGCTAGCTGATATCAACAGGGAGGTAACCAGGGGCAGCTAGCAGGGGGAGGCTTTTAGGAAAAGTTTTAGTCGATGCTGACCAACATTTATGTACTCGGTCCTTCTGGAAACATTAAAGTTAGCACGCATCGGTCTCTGCTGACATTAAACTCGTAGCTGTCCCGGTCATTTCATTTCAGTGCTCGGTGCAGCAGCTCAGCCTTCAGCCAGCTTGTAGCTGCATGAAGTTAAAAGCAGCTACTTCTTCCTGAAAGTTACATGTTATCCGTGATTTGAACAGCGTGCTAACTCACGCTAAACTTCCTGCGTGGTTACCGATATGTGGCTTTTTGTTGTGTGTGGTTTTTTTTTTTTGTTTGTTTTTTTTTTAATTGAAAGTGTTCACAGCTACTTCCACTATCCAAAGTGAACTTGGAGTAAACTTGACTTTCGGGTGTGCGGTTTTTACCCGTGCGTGGGTAAAGTTCGCCATCAGTCTGAACAGACTGCGCTTCTCTGTCTGATGTGTTTCAGAGACTTTTTCATTTGCACATTTGTAGATTACATCCAGTTTGCAGGGTAGGATTGTAAAACTGGCTCACGCTTCCTCCTGTCATGTGAGGACGCTGCGGTCACATGGTCAGAACCCGGATGTTTTCAGTCAAAGTTCAGAGGAGAAACTGGAAAGTTGCTGCCAGTGATTTTTTTTTTTCTTCTCTCTCCTCTTTCCTTTTCTCTCCCCTCCCAGAGTTTGACTCATCGTTGCAGGGAGGACATCAGTCAGCATTTTTAGATGTTTCAGTTAGCAGAAATCCTGTTTGTACACGGAGACAATCTATCCTAGGCTAGGCAGGCATTAGATGGAAACATCCGTGTAGCTGAGCGATTTAATCGGCGTTGCTTAAGAGGAGAATTATTTGCAACTACACCCAGTTTTCCAGGAGCCCTTACTGCGGTTTCTTTCTTTTTTTTTTTTTTTTAATTTCCTGTCTGCAGCTGCCCAAACCGTCTCTCAGACATTTCGCAAAAAAAAAACCGAACATCGACTGCACGTGTTTATAGTTTATGAAAAGTAGTGGGGGAGGACTCGATTAAAAGTTTTAATCGAGTTAGTTGCAGAGTCTGTAATTAATCCAAATTACTTGCATCTTAATCAAAAACCATGTGTTGACAGAAATAAACTTTCAATTCAAAAACCCGTTTCGCTGCTTAATTCTAGAATAAATAGACAGGTGAGCTCAGCAACAAAAATATTTGTTTTTACAAGGTTCCCCCCCCATAAAACCTGCTGGTTGGGGCGATCAGTAGTCGTTCAAGTTGACAGGAAATTTTAAAATATCACTTGATAATTATGTGTTATTGGAAGATTAATATCTGAACACCAACAATAAAGTCTTAAAAAAGCAACAACAACCTTAAATCAATAAGCACCTCTGATCATTCATGGAGCTTCTTTAGAAATGTGGACTGTGGTTGCTATGGGGACGTCTCTGCTTGTCCAACACTTTAGCATTGAGATGCTAAATGACTTCACTGACAGGCTAACTCCTTTTAGCGCAACTTGAACACTACTGTAGTCTTTTCCAAAGCCCCATAAGAACGTTTCTCACGCTGATATTAATCTCCAGTGGGTCAAGAGAAGCAAATTTGTCGTCCATTGCTGGTTTTTGTGAATGTCGCTTGTACGTCAGATTTACTGGCGTACCAGAAACGGGTGAATACAAAGGTTCTGCCCAGAACTTTTGTGTATAAAATTTGAAGGAAAAAAAAAATTGCATTCACAAATTAGCTCTGGATTTTTGTGATGGCTGTTTCTCAACCCAACCTCTAAATGTCCATTAGGTTAAAAACTTAAAACAGAGTGGTTTAATGGTCTACTTTACTGTAGCCACAAACATTTGTCTGTTTTATTGGGATGAGTCATTACATCGTAGAACCAACTTTCACTGCGGTTCCAGCTGCCTTTTTTATGGTACGCCTCCACCGGCTCTACACAGACTGTGAAACGTTTTGCTCATTTTCCTTTGCAAAGCATCTCAGGCTGAGATCGGATAGCTATCAGTTTACAAGCCTCGCTGCAACTTCCACAGTAGATTTACTGTCTGAACTTTGACTGGAAAAATGTGTCGCGCGTTTGTGTTCAGACGCTTTTATGCTGATGCTGCTAAATAAAATCCAGTAAAACCAACTGCCTTCAAAAGTCACCAGATTCATGCTTGGAGTCCAACACAGCCTCAGTTTGAACACGGCTGTTCTGCAGAGACACACGACAGTTCAGACATAAAGTTGTGGAGTAATTTAAAGCAGGGTAGTTTATGAAATATTATCTCAACTTCAAACCTGAAGTGAAGTCTTTTAAGCTAGGTTTTCTCCTAGTTTATTTTTTGTTTGTTTGTTTGTTTTGTTTTCTGTGAAAAGATTGAAATTGGGTTGTTCAGACTTCCAAGAAAAAATTGGGTATGGGCAATCAAAATCTGATTTGTGTCACATTTGTCCAATGCAAGAACTTGGCGTTAGAGTAGCATTACCTCAACATAAATGTACGCAAGTAAAAGTAAAAAGCATCCGTCCAGGAAATCACTCGCGTAGGATTAAAACGATATTTGGTTAAAAAAAAAAGGAAGTGTACTGGAGATACTGTGAAAATAACACCTGATTTAACATTTAAATATGACGTAACCAGACAGACAAAAATGCAAAGTTATGTCGTCAACTTCTTAAAATGCAGGCCTGAGTCATTTTTTGCCAAAAGTGAAATTTGACTTAGGCCAAATTTCACTTGCAATGTGCAAATTTAGGTATATTAAAGTAAAAAAAAAAAAAAAAGGAAAAAACACAAACAAATAACTTCTAAAAATCAAGATCAGATTTGTTTAGTGTAGCTTCACTTGGCCTCCAAATGCAAAGTAATATTAGAGCAACACGTCTTATGTGAAATCAAGAAGTTTCACTTTCATATGAACTGTGTGTGTGTGTGTGTGTGTGTGTGTGTGTGTGTGTGTGTGTCATTTGTGCTGAAATGAAGCTCATTCTTCTGTCAGTGAAGTTACTCGCTGCCAGAACTTTAAGTCAAGGGACTCCATTTACATTCTGTAGATTTAGTGTCTCAGTAAAAAGGAATGGTGAAAATGTGCATGCTGCACTTTAAAAGATGAAAATTCAATGCATCATTTTTCCATTCCACAGTTATGTTCCACTTTGTGCTGTTCTGTCGCATAATAATGCAGTGAATAAATGATTAAAGCATGAAGGGCGGAATGGGCTGAATATTGCTTTTTTTCATTCTAAATGGATTTTTATGGTAAATTACGATAAAATATTAATATCAGTGCCTAGGACTCGGTCATATGGCTTTAAAAAAAATCAGATTTTTTTTTTCGGACTAGATTAGATTTCTGATTTAAATTTTTTACTTATTTTTTTTTTTTAAATAAATTACAAACGACAGCAAATATTTTCAAAAAGCGACTTTTATTCCAATCATCCCTTCTGTGAGTTGTACAACGCAGCATCAGGGCCAGACTACGAGAAATGTTGTTAATATTATTAAAAAGAGACAATTTTACCAGGAAAAAAAGCCTTAAAATGACCAAAAAAAAAAGGTCATTTTTAATGAAAAAAAAAAAAAAGATTTGATGATAATCAGGATGGGATGTGACCAGCACAGTCCATTTTTCTTCGAAATTGAAACAGTCGTGTGAACATTGTGTCCAAGTCCTGCGACTGCTAATAATTTGTTGCTGATGTGTGGAAAGATTTTGTTGTATCAAGTAAACTGATGTATAACATCACAGCATGCTCAGGACATTTTTTAAAAATGTTTTTTATTCTTATTATTGTATTTCTTATATTAGTTCTTATAAAATTTCTACTTTATTCTAGTAATATTACAACTCTATTGTCGTATTAAATAATAAAAAAATCAACCATCATAATGATCCATATTAGAGTTGATCTGAATTCAACATCAAAGTAAGCAGAAGCCGTAAAACACACGTATAAAACAAGATGGCCGCCCTCGGCGTGCCGCTGTCAGAATAGCATACATGCAGCGAGTACGCATGCCTGCGCATTAAGAGGTCCGACCTCCAGAGGAGCTGTCAGTTCAACATACGCGACAAGTTACGACGAAAATAAGTCACTAAATTGTTTTCACTGATAATTAGATAGACACACATACAATGTCGTGTATTTAAAGCAGGGACTAGTTAAAGCTGCAGTAAACTACAACACACGCCCGTGTAAAACTCGCCTCCCTGTTGCTTCATGATGGTCTGACTAGTTAACCGCTGAGTCAGGATGTCATACAGCTGTTAATAACAAAGTGCATGACGACCTACGTTGTGTTTCTATGTTGCTGATTAAATACAATCATATGGTGATGACAGCGTATACTTGTCTGACAGATACAGCCGTCAGTTCGTGCTAAGCATATGACGATCTGACGGCGTATGACGATCTGACAGAACGCCGGCGTCACTCTGACGTACGGAAAACGACGACTGGAGAAAAAATTCCAGACTTTCCAAAACTGATGTCTTTATAAACTTGGTTAATGGGTAACAATGCCTCTCCTTTGTCTCAGGCCAATACGCCCATGGCCAAAAAGGAAAGCCCATCAGCACCTGCCGGCCAGCTCGTTGACCTCCTGAGTGACCCTTTGATTGAGCCCCTCAGCAGCTCGACAAACAAACCCTCCTCTAAGCTTTTCGAGGACCTGACAAACGACACCGCCGTCACAGCGGGGAAGCCTTCGGACGAGGCCTCGGATGAGTTTGTTGACATTCTGGGAAGTGAAGCTGCAGCACAAAGAGAGGAAGTGGATGTTACGGTGGAAGCAGCAGCAGCGGCGGATAAGGGTGAAACAAGCCGTGGCGCAACGGATTTACTCGCCGATGGAGAAACGAGAAGTGCCACTGAACAGGAAGCGACTTCTGCCACTCCAGTCATGGACCTCGGCAGCTCGCAGCAGCCACCTGCCAGTGCAAAGGTCACCGACCCGCTGGAGGACCTCCTGAGCGATCCGCCGGCCACCGCCGCGTCCGACGCCCACCAACCCGGCGGCGCGGTGGTCGACCTCTTCGATGACGAGGGAAGCGACATTTTCACCGGAGCCCCGTCTAGCAAACCCGCCAAGCAGCCTCAGAAGAGCCTCTTTGGAGAAGCGGACGAGGACCTGTTCGGCGAGCCGCTGGGCGCCGTCTCAAAGAAAGCCACCGGTAAGGAGCAGAAGGAGAAATCCGTCCCGGCTTCAGCTGGAGACCGCGCTCACATCTTCACCGAGGAGGCAGTCGGCACGGTGCCAAACGCCAGAGCAGCCAACTCCAAAACCAACGGAATCCCTCCCGAAGAGGACTCTGATATATTTGCAGGTGGGCAGATTGTCGATTTTTATTTTTATCTTTCTTGGTAAATATGTCGATCAAACTTCAGCCTGGTTTTTACGTCTGCTTTCGCTCTTCTCCCGACAGAAGCCACAGTGGAGCTTTCCCTGGACAGTCCGAGGAGCGAGAGAAGGAAAGAGGCGACAACCAAACCGTCTGCTTCCGCCTCCACCTCCGTCTCAGCCGCTGCCAGCCTCGCCAAGCCACAGTCGGTCGCCGTGGAAGAGGTACACGCAACCTTTATTTACTTACTTAAAGTCCTACAAATCTTCTAAACGGACGACAAATCCATTTGGAATCTCTTCTTGGCTCGACTTCCTCTTGAAGGAAGAAGCAGTTGTTACAAGGTTTCACTCTTCCTGTCTAAAATTTGTTTCAGCTGGAAGAAGAGGAGGAAGAGGAACTTGAAGATAAATTTGACATCTATGTCTCCGTTAAAGACCCTGAGAAAATAGGTGAGGAGCATTTGTTTCTTTCAACAAAGCTCGGCAAAACTCTGATTTAGCAGACAGTTTGATTTTTCTTGTTGTTTTCTTCTAGGGGATGGCATGAACGCCTACATGGCTTATAAAGTATCAACACAGGTAGGAAATTAGCTGTGGTGAACACTGCTAGCTAACAAGCTGGCTGCGCTAACCCTAAAGCGATAATCACAAATATTAGTTCCGTTAATGCTAACGCGCTATAGCAATATGGTATTCAGTGGAAGCTAAACCATGTTGTCAATGACACAAGATGTTACGTCGCCCTCTTCTGGTTCAAATTTGTCATTGCACACCCATCTCAACAGTTAGAATTTGATGCGTATATATATTTTATTTTTATACAGACTTTTTGCTTATGGTTTCAGTTGTATAGATGTTGAGCTTTGTTAAGTCTTGTTGTTAATTTTGCCTAATTCACCACAGTAGGGTTTTGGTCAGAAAGCACACAGGACAGCAGTAGATTTTAAACGGTTTAACTGTTGCATTCTGGGTAGAGATTAAACATTTTGTGAGAAGAAACAGCTTCTGCATAGACAATGCTCGCCCACTTCAAAATAAGAGCGTGAATGTAAACATATAACTAATTGAACAATTCTTAAGAGTCGATAATTAATGTTGAACTTTATTCAGCTGAAACCTAAGTAAATTAGCGCCTTAGAAATTATGTGGGAAAATTAATTTGGGGTAAAGTAAATGAGCTAAATGTTTTCAAAGTTAGCTGAAATGCTAACTCAAAACATTAGCTCTGTCGATTAGCGCAGGTGTGCTCGTCAGTGAAAATGTGAGCCAAAAGCCTGTGGATTGGAGGAGACTATGCTGATACAAGAGGGGAAAATGCTTGACAAACTGTTGTCATAGAAACACAGATTTCTACATTGATGTATTTACCAGTAATAAAATCTTGTTTTGTTTTGGTTTTTCTTTCTCCAGACCTCTCTGCCGATGTTCCGCAACAAAACGTTCACGGTGAAGCGACGCTTCAGCGACTTCCTCGGCCTCTACGAGAAGCTCTCCGAAAAACACGGACCGAACGGACTGATCGTTCCTCCGCCGCCAGAAAAAAACCTCCTAGGTAACATTAACCCTCCACTCTATCGATATTGATCTTTGTTCAGATCTACGGTTCAGAGGTGATTTTATTGGCATTTGATGCGACTGACCAGCGGCGTAGCGCGTACTTGTGAAGTGAGCACAATTTCACGAAAACACCAATTACAATAAAAATGGGTTGCGTTTTTGCCTTCAGCTGCAAATGCGTAGAATGGAATAAAGATTTTCTGTGATCTCTCTGGGTTTCTGTTGGGTTTGGTCACATCGACATGTTGTGGCTGCAACGGTGTGAATCTTTTCTTCTGGCGCAGGAATGACAAAAATGAAGGTGGGGAAGGAAGATTCGTCATCGGCAGACTTTCTTGAGAGGAGAAGAGGAGCTTTGGAAAGGTCTGATGGTCTGACTGCATGGACGGATGTTGATATTTAATATTTTATCTGGACTTTTTTTGTTCTTTCTTTTGAATTTGCAAAGCAGAAAGTTGTTTTCTGGTTTCCACAGGTATCTCCAGAGAGTAGTGACTCACCCAATGCTCCTGCAGGATCCTGATGTCAGAGAGTTTCTGGAGAAAGAGGAAGTAAGCAGCATCTTTAGTGTTTTTTTCTCAGTCTGGTTCCTCTATTTCTTTTGTTAACATTGACAGATCAGAACAGAGGTTTGTGTTCCTCCCTTTTAGCTCAGAACGTTCTCCTTATCCGTCTCGGGCTTTGATGAAGTTGTGACTTGTTTTCTCAGCTGCCCAGAGCCGTCAGCACCCAGGCGCTGAGCGGTGCCGGCTTCCTTAAGATGCTCAACAAGGCAACGGACGCCGTCAGTAAAATGACCATCAAGATGAACGAGTCGGATGTGGTGAGTTCAAGTCGCAAACGTTCACTTCTGATCCAGACCCGTTTTGTTTTCCTCTCCTCCATTAATAGTGTAGCGTGAGCAAATCCCATCAGGTTTACTTTAAGGTACAAACCGAGGAGTGGCGGACAAACAGTTGTTAAATAGTTTGATATTCATGTTTTAAACTCAAATGCTTTAGCAGGTGAAGATAAACCTTTTTTTTTCCTTCTCACTATTTGAACATGACACAGTTTAAAGAAGTGATTCAGTTTCTTTGCCAGCCTGAGAACTGCTTCCTACCAGCCGATATTAACCTTCAGCTACGGCCAATAATCTGTCTTTAAAGGCGTGAGTGTGTATATATCAAACACCACATGGTGACATTTATGTTTCAGGAAGGGAAACACGAACGGCAACAAGAAGGAAACGAACAACAGACGTTAATATCGGCCCGGTTTCACTTACTGGACTGATAAGATATTTTAAGAAAGTGATACCATTGTTTCTGCTGATATATTGCACATCCACAGTCATTATGCATCATGTATTTATGCAACTGTGCAACATTGAGGAATGAGACTTAAACGGCCGCTGTCTTATTGTTCTGCTGATCTAGCGTGACATTTGTCTAGAGCAAGAATTGTAACAACGGCTCCATCCTGTTAATATACACTTTACAGGCACATTCAGTGAGTTAAGATCTTACATAAAAGTTCATAATCAAGAATAATACGGACAACCATGAACATCGTCTTTATGAGACTGTCTTTAGTCAGAGGCTTCATCAGATTCGCTGTAATACAGACTGCTACAGGAGATCCTCCCTGCTTACAACCATCCCTAGTAACTCTTTGAAGAATCTTGAATTAATGATTCACAGTAACATTTAAAATCCCTTTGGGATCAATAAAGTATTTTTGAATTGGGAAAAGTGTTAAAACCCGGTGGTGGTGGTGTTTTAAATTTTAAAAATTTTTTTTCCCTGCAGTGGTTTGAGGAGAAGCTGCAGGAGGTTGAGTCTGCAGATCAGCAGTTCAGGAAGCTCCACGCTCTGGTTGAGTCGCTCGTTGTTCACAGAAAAGGTAACGTTTTTTTTGTTGTTGTCATTTTTCGAGTCTCTCTGACTCCAGAGCGTAACCGTAACTCGATCGTGTGGTTTCCCGCCTCCAGAGCTGTCCCTGAACACGGCGAGCTTCGCCAAGAGCGCGGCCATGCTGGGCAGCGCCGAGGACAACACGGCGCTGTCCCGCGCCCTGTCGCAGCTGGCCGAGGTGGAGGACAAGATGGAGCAGCTCCACCAGGACCAGGCCGCCAACGACACCTTCAGCTTCGCCGAGCCGATCGCGGACTTCATCCGCCTGCTGGGAGCGGTCAGGGTACGCCAGGAAGCCCGCCACGGTACGAAACGCTGCTTAGAGGTGACTGTGACTCTGACGGCATCTGCCGCCTCGCAGGGCACGTTCGACCAGCGGATGAAGGCGTGGCAGCGCTGGCAGGACGCGCAGGCCCTGCTGCAGAAGAAGAGGGAGACGGAGGCCAAGCTGCTGTGGGCCAACAAGCCGGACAAGCTGCAGCTGGCCAAGGAGGAGATCGCCGAGGTAACGCCTGCTGGAGCCGGGCGATGCGGCCCCAACATAAAACCAGATCCGATTTCCCTTTTTAAACTTTTTCTTTATTTCTAAAGAGGAAATAAGTGAATGACAAAAAATATTTTTGAAAAGTGGCCTTTACTCCAATCATTCAGTCTTTGAATTTTATAATGTTGTGTTGGGGCCACCAGAATTTCTGTCTAATTATAGTCATGTCAGCAGAAAAAAACATTTACCAGAGAAAAAGTCTTATAATTATGAGGAAAAAAATGTTGTTTTGATGGGGAAAAAGATTCCTGGTAATAATTCAAGTATTTTCTGTAAAGTGTTTACCAGTGTATAACCTCACAAGATGCTCAACATTCCTCATTTTAATTTTTGTTTTTTTGTCATAACAATCTCATAAAATTACAACTTTATTTTGGTAATTAAAAAAAACAACAACCTGGCCCTGCCGTTGACCTGAATTGAAAGTCTAAATAGATGGAAGCTGTAAAACACGCTTGTCAAACAAGATGGCCGCCTTGAGCTCAATGACATCACTCTGAACTGTGGAAACCCAAGGAGAGCATTGATGGGGTGGGGGGATATAAAACTTTCCATAAATTAAATCTAATTAAAATGGATTCATCGCCCAGCCCTGCATCCTGGCTGTTATTGCTGCTGTTTTGTATTTGTTGAGTGTTATTGTGCGTCTGACTCCGTTTGTCGCCGTTTTCCCTCAGTGGGAGGCCAAAGTGACTCAGTACGAGAGAGACTTTGAGAGAGTCTCCGCAACTGTGCGCAAGGAAGTCGTCCGCTTCGAGGTCTGACTCGTCTCTCTTTCCAAACTCTCCGGCCCGATCGGTTAAACACAAATAATCTGTTTTTTTGTTTCTTTTTTTTTTTTTATCACCAACAGAAAGAAAAGACCAAGAATTTCAAGAGACAGATAATCGTGTACCTGGAGTCTCTGCTTCAGTCTCAGCAGCAGGTGAGTCTGTCGCTCATGATTTCTGAATTCAGTTTTAATTTTATTAAAAATAGTTTAAATGCATACATTTACTTTCTTGCCTCCTTTTTTTTTTTTTCTCTTCTAACGTAAAAAAGTAGGGCAAAATTACGCCTACCGCTGAAAATACATTTGTAAACTACTGCTAATATGTATTTAAGTCCTTTGAACACACTTCCTGTGCCTATTTAATTTGGATCTTTCACAGTGAGAAGAGGAAACGATAAGAAATTCACACCGGTTTATACTTTTAAAGACTTAGTCGTGTGTCTCAGATTAAGGCCTTAAAATGCCTTTAAAACATGATCATGTCTTTATTGCAGACACTTGGGAAGGTCCGTTTAAAAATGAGTTTGCCTTAAACTACTTGAACGCGTCTTAAATCTAGTCGTGGCAGGACTATTTATTGATGTCTTTTTTTTTGTGACAGGTCTTCTCTGTCAGGCAAACGTTTGAGTTGTTTCCAGATATCTTTATTTTTTATAAGCGTATTTGTGAGCCTGCCTCTTTATGATTAAATTGAATAGAATCTCAGGTCTTTGCATAACTTTTCTTCAGGTTAGCTTGGAAAGTGAGCTGTTATTGTTACAGGTTAGTTTTCTAAACTACAGAAAAGTTATAGTTGGGGCAGCTCAGAAATGACAAGTTGGATTGATGTCCGATAGTAACACCAGATTTACCAATATTTTATTTTATAATTTCTTTTATCTGATTAATCGATAGATTACTCGTTTACTAAAATATTCGTTTACAACAGCCCTAGATTAAAATCCCAAAAGTAGCTTATGAATGGGCGCGTGACTGACTCTTAAGGGGTTTGCACCATTAAAACGCAGCTACTGATGCGTTTGTTTGTTTTTGTTCCAGCTGATCAAGTACTGGGAGGCGTTCCTGCCTGAAGCGAAAGCCATCGCCTAACGGCCGACGCTCTGACCGACAAACAGGCTGCCTTCTTTATACACTTTACCTCCTTTTGCCTTTAAAGCAAGAAAAAACAAAAAAGTGTGCGTTGAAAAGGGAGAAACAATCAACATGTTTTTTTCTTTTTTTTGAATACAATCATCCTTAACATATAGCTCTGTATCCTATTGTATTAATAACTGTATATTTTCATTTATCCTTCCACTATTTTCTTACTAGAGCAAAGAGTATAGAGATGGAAAGAGGAAACGTTTAGCCCAGTGATTTTTCAGTAGCGCCCCCTGCGGGTGATGAGGAGCTCCTTCCAGTCTGAAGCTGAAGGTGGCCAAGAGTCTCACTCTGCTTCTCGCTTGTAATAATGACTCAAAAACAAAAAGAAGGGTTTAAATAACTCCTGAGCACTTCTAGCCGCTGGATTAACTTCCTCGAGTTCTAGCCGGTTTATTTTTCTTCACAGGTTGAAGTAGCGGGGAGGGGAATGAAACGGGTTACACGTCATGTTTTGTGGGTTCGATGTTTTCCGGTGGGGTTTAAACCATGTGTTTGTGCCTTTTTACTTGGAAATGATGCTCGTTTGAGAGAATTTTGTACACAGATGTGAGCCGAGCAGAGGCTTTGTGGCACTTAGTTGAAAATAATAATAAAAAAGAGAGAGAGAGAGAGAGAGAGAGAGAGAGACTGTCCTGATGCGTTTTCCTGAATGGAAACTTGCCGAGTACGTGTGGAACAGGTGAGCATGTCTGGGCCTGTTTCTCAGGTCAGAGTTCATGATCGACTCTTTTACCAAACAGCCAGTCGGATGTGTCAACTAAAAGCTGCCAGGATTTTTTTGTTGTTGTTTTTTTTTCTCTGCTGATGGTGAAACATCTCGTCTCGGTTCTGCTTCTTGCTCTTTCTTTCACACCGAATGGGCCGCTGCCACCTGTCACTGTCATCAAACTGAAGCTTCTCTGATGGAAACATGATCAAGATGCATCTAAATTAAAAAAAAAAAAAAATTAGAACCCCCACCCCCATATTTTTTACTTTAAATTCAGTCATTTGCTGCTTCAGGTTAAATTAACACTCAGACGTAATTTTTCCAGAAGTTTTGAGTCGCGTCTGTTTGCATCATCAGAACGTCGATGGAAAGTCTGTTTTTTGATTTTTTTTTTTTTTTTTTTTTTTTTTGTGGCCAACTCATAGATAAGCAGGGCTTGAACCAAAGAAGCATGCTGAATATATATATTTTTTTCCCTGAATGAATCACGAGTTATTTAGCATTACCGTGAAACAGAACGGACGATCGTTTTGGGTAAATTACTCAACAAGAACGAAGGAGCTAAAAATCAAGAGTGTCTCAAATCGTACATCTGAAGCATTCCCTGGACCGCGTCGCTGGAGGCAAATCTTCCACCTGGTTCCTGCCTTAACGTCTCGGTTCTCCACAGGAAAAACTAAACTTCATCACCGTTTTCGCATGGAAGATCCTGTAATGTCCTGAGATTTCTTTGATTTATTTTTTTCTTCTTCTTTAGACCCATAACTGCCCTTTTTCTTTTTCTTTTTTTTTAAACCACGTTACTAAAATTGTCTGTATGGCCTCTGTCACTATTGCAATGTCTGGACATACACTGTGTCATAGATTCCTTAAAAAAAACAAATCAATAAAAGTTGCACTGTTTACTCTTGAAGATTTCATAAACAGGCTCACCGTGTTGACTCTGTTATTCCTCCTCTCCCCGTTGTCGTTACTTTATATAAACCAGTTTTTACTTTAATGTTAAAGGACATTTTTGGTACTTTCTGTCAAAAGCTACATTTCGCTAATGATTTTGTCAAAACAATAAAAACAGTTAAAAGGAGCGAAAACTTTTCATAGGTGAAAATGAAATGGCAGCTATGAGTGAAAGGTTTTCTCAACGTTTGTTCTGACGCAGCGCACTAAAAAAAAAAAAGAAAAAAGTTAGGATGCTAAGCACACATCCCTGAGGAACCCCAGGTGTTTAAAGATTTTCCAGGCTCAAATAATCTTGATGCATAGAGCTGCTAGAACATTTATAGTTAAAGCCTGTAAACTGGAATAATCCGGAAGAGGAAAAAAGGTTGGCATAGCATTTTAATCTTGCATAACTTTAGTGCTAAAGCTACAGAAACACTGCCAGAGCATTTTATTTTATGACAGAATCAGCTGAAAGCAATAAAAATGCCTTTACGTGTGTAAAAGCATTTTCATGAATAAGCCAAGAAAATGACGCTAATAAATCCTTCAATGTGCTGAAAAAACCGGCGCCAAGATGGCGGTTCTTTCTAAGCACGCGCCATGACACAGCAGCCTTAAATTTTACTGACATCTTTGGGTTAAAATTAGTTGCAGTTTTATAATCTCTCGCTAAAAGTTTGTTGCAGCTCACCTCACGTCCGTTCTCCTTATATGGTCATTTTAGATCCTCTTTCGGCGTTGTTCGCCTCCAGGTATCCAGTCGCTGCAGACAGTAGCTTCTGTATTTGCAATTTTGTATCGTGATTTTATGTCATTTCCTGCCTTAGGGACAACTGCCCACATCTGAGTTTCTTTTATTTATTTTAGGTTTCACTTCAGCCCTGTCCCAGGAGAGGTCGCGTGAACCCCGCGTCTCCTGCGCGCGGTCCCGCAAGGAGTCGAGTGGTACAGCGGAGCACCACTAGGGGGCGTAGTGACACCGCGTGCACTTTTAGGATTTTATTTATTTATTTCGTGGTTTTGGGAGGGTTATTATTATGACTAATAATTAGCTTTTTAAAATTTGAATCTAATCTTTTCTTATCATTTTCGAGCGTGAGAAACGTGACGCCATTTTTAGGTTCCAGAGAAACAGGAAGTCATGGAAACGGGACTGCTGGTCATTATACCCTGAAGTTGTTTTTTGTTTGCCCTACTTTTTTTGTATGAATTATTAAAATGAAAAAGTCTTTTTAATAGGAGTGCTGTAAAATATTAACATTTTCTTATGATGAGCTAATAATTGGTAAACACCAAATACAATTGAAACCAGATATTCACAAACACTGTATAAAAATAAACTTTTAAAAATCCCACTGACAAATCAGAATAAAAATTTCCCCACTTTAACATGTTTTTGAAGATGTCTGAATCCAAAAAAAATCGGGACAGTCACACACCGATACTACTTATGCCTTTAAGCAATTTGGGGAAACTCGGATGACGTCAATATTGGAGTGAAATGGTGTCCAAGTTCTGTGAGCAGGAGATAAATGCTTTGCCACAAAATGTCTGCATCAACCCTGAAACAAAACGTCTCAGGAGAGTTTGAAGCTACAGGCTGAAAAGCCATTCAGAAAAGAAGAAGTCATTTTTAAGAAAGCCACATAAAAAAGATGACAGATTCGTTTGCAAATGACCTTTGGCAATGTGTGTGAATATTTGAATTTAAAAATAGAAATAAAAAAAAATCCTCTCATTATTTGGACATTCATCAAATAGAAATACTTTGAGTCATTCTAACGGATGTAAAAAGAGGAAAATGGCTGCATGCCAAATAAATACTCAATTAAAAGGTTATGAACAAAGAGACTCCACAACAGCACTGCTCAGAGACAAATAAGCGTGTCATCTTTGCCATTTATTAAAAATTATTTACATCAAGACGTGCTGTGAGGCGGCTCACTGCCCTCTCCCCAGGAACATTTCATCCTGCGATTTAAGCAACCCGCTCGGAACCAGGCGACAAACCGGAAACAGGCGATGAGCTACACTTCCCGTTATACGAAACGAGGAGATGAACACGTTTAAAATGTCTTCACGAGGCACCAAAACAACAAAGAAAACATGAATCATTTTGGCAGCTGGCGATGAAAGGAAAGCATGTCCAAGTTTCAGACCGCTCATGAAAGTCATACGATGACACACCGCTGTGAAAATAATCCGCAACACAAACGGCGGCATTAGCTGTGACATGTGTCGGTCCGGAGAGTCACGCAACGTTTGGTAGGTTTTTATGTTAAACACCTTAAATCCTTAAATCAGTGCTGAAAATCTGTTTTTTTCCACGAAAACACCTCTAACAAAGAGGTTGAAGTGATGTTTACCGAAGGAGGTCATTCTACGTCACGAAGGACGCAGAAACGAGATAAAAAGCTGTAATTACCCCCGGAGCCAAATCAGTCATTATGGCGAGGAAAATGTTCTTAAAGCGAGACTTTTAATGAATAGTGTGGGATTTGGGAGATTTGATGACGATCGGGAGTTTTTGGTGAGACTGGTAGCTGCGGCGGCGGAGTGAGCAGATCAGACCTGGTTAGCACCACAAGCTAGCTCCTGATCAGGGCAGGTCGCAAGTTTATGGACATGGACGTCAGGATGATCTTTTATTAATTCATTTCTACCATTGCTGCTTTTACTTGCGGTCAGGGATCGATCAAAACCATTTCAACGGCCACAGATGGCCCCCGAGCCACACTTTGGACAGCCCCGCATTAAAACACGAAACGTTTTTTGGTCCAGATTCTAGTGCAAACATCTTGGCACGCCTGAAATAAGACAAAACTACCTCACAAGGAACTTTTCAGCAAGAAATAGGAGCTGGTTTTAGGTAAATAATTCCTTAATACTGACTTTAAAAAAAGTAAAAGTTCCACTTAGAACATGGGTAAAATTTCTTACTGTAAGTGAAATAAATATATATAATTATTTTAAATATTTAATTTAAAATTAATAATTTTAAATAATTCTTTATTAATATCAGATTAATAAAGAAAAATTTATTACAAAATATTAAGCTCATATTTTGCTGAATAATTACTTTGAAGTTAATTTAGTCTAATCTCAAGTGTATTGTTTATGCAGGGCAAAAATTGTTAAATTGAAGGTGGATTTCTTTCTCCCAAGTACACGATGCACCATTTCCACAGCATGATGCATCCACCGCCATACATATGTCTTGTCATGAAGACCAAAGAGACCAATCTAACCATAAAGAGTTTATCTAAACGGCGCTCAATGATCCGTGCAGCGTTGAAGACAGTTTGGGTCAAATGGATGAAAGTTGAACATAAAGTTCTGCAGCAATATGAGAACTGGTTCTGGATTGGTCAAATTACGTTAGCATTACTGATTGGAGCGGACCGGATGTCCGCCTTGCTGAAAATTTGTGGGTTATGCTTAAAATTTATCAGCATTTCTGGAAAGACGATGCAGTCAGAACGACTGCCAGACTACAATGAAAAGAACTTTACTGAAGGACGTTTAACAAAATATTAGTGGGTTTATGTAGATATATTTGAGCGTTTATGTGCACTTTTGACCGATTGGAGGATAGAGAAAGCAGCGAATTATTGTTTTGAAAAATAAAATCGCTGGTTGTATGTTGTATTGTTGACCGACCATAAAACAAACAAAAAAAAAAAACTTCTGACCGGCATCGTACGGGCGAAGAGCATTTACACACAACTGATTTCATCACAAAACTGTGATTTTCTGGAAAATACCCAATGAAAGAAATTTCACCAGCAAACGAGGCGATTCTGCTCCGACGGAAAAAGAAAATAATCATGCAGAATTCTGACAATGGGGGAAAATTGGTGATGAAGCGCTCCATCTTAGCTTTCCAAAGCGGTGTTGGCTACAGAACAGTCAAATGAAAAACCTCGAGAGTTCTCCAGCAACGAAACACAAGACGACCACGTTTACAGGCAGTACAGTCTCCACACACGGTGAACGCCGCCGTTTCTTCTTCTTGAGTTTATACTTGTGAGCAGAAATGTTGACGTTTGTGCATTAACTTAAAAGACGCTCACGCTACAGGTTTAAAAAAAACAACAAGAAACGAACAAACAAAAAAACGGACGTTCCAAAAGTCTGAGGACGCAGAAGCGGAGGAGGCCGAGGACCGGCAGAGGATTCAGACCGAAGTCGGCTGCTGTTCGCCGGCGGCGTCCGGTCCGTTTTCCACCACAGTCCGAGCGACGTACCTCAGAAGCCCCCCGTGTTGGAAAAGGATAACGTCCACATCGGAGTCGAACAGCGCCGTGACGCTGAACGACGTTCCTTTGCTGGTCTGGAGTGAAAAAAGCAAAAGAAATCAGTGAACTGTGTGGAGATTCCCAGAGACGCAGACGCGTCTCGGACGCCTTACCCTGACGGTCAGCTGCTGCCGCGGCCGCAGGCTCTCCGGCAGCGCCACGCTGAAGCGCTCCTTCCCGCTCAGCTCCAGCGTGTCGGCGTTTTGCCCCGCCACAAACTGCAGCGGCATTATGCCCATCCCCACCAGCTGGCTCTTGTGGAGCTTCTCGAAGCTCTCGGCGATGACGGCGCGGACGCCCTGGGAAGAAAAAGAAAAAGGAATCAAGGAGGTTTAAAAAGAACGTTTTTGCTACATCATGATCTCTAACTTCATTGTGCTCGTAGTTTTTCCAAGACAGAAACAAAGTAGTAAAGCTGGTTGATACGACTTATAAATAAAATGTAGGATTTTTTTTTATACCCAACTTAATTTTCCATTTTAATACATTTTTATTTAGAGTTTAGATTGGGTCGGGCTCAGGACATAAAAATAACTAAACATTTTCCTCCTTACATTTTTTTCTTTACATGACAGAAGATATCTTAAAAACAGTTTTTTATTTCAGTAATTCCTTTTGTGGTTTGACGTGAATTCAGATTTCAAACAAAAATAAATAGAAGCTGGTCAAACAAGATGGCGGCTCTGGGGTGCGTTAACATCACTGGACCCAGCCCATTGGTGGAGAAAAAAAAAGATTTTTGAAAAATGAAATCATCAAAAACAGAAAATTAGATTAATTGATACAACTGAAGTGGTGCATGATTGTAAAGTGAAAGGCAAAGGACGTAAATGTTGTTTTCAGATTTTATAGTGTATTTTTAAGACCCTAAAATAAAATCAGAAACTTCAGAAATCTCCTAATCTGCACGTTATGTTAGGTCGAATCCATCAGGGTGAAACACGATGGTGGCAGCATCATACTGAGGGGATGTTTCTCTTCAGTCCAGACAAGCAAAAGCTGGTCAGGGCTGGAAACGGTTTGAAACTGGGGCGGAGGTTCACCTTCCAGCAGCCGGACGTGTGCTGCTGGAAGGTCCTAACATGATCATTTGTTAGAACGGCCCAGTCAAAGTCCACCTCGGAGTCGAACGAGGTGGACGCTGAGGTGGACTAAATCCACCTAAATCCTATTTAGCCTCTGTGTAAAAATTACATTACATTATTGTAATGTAATTTCAATAATATACAATCAACCTTCATGGTGCGTAATGTTAAAGTGTGGCTGTAAGTGTGTGTGTGTGTATGTGTGTTTGTTTGTAATACTTTGTGGGGACCATTTTCCGGACACATGCTACGCTGTGGGGACCCACTGCTCCTTGTGGGGATCAAAGCCTGGTCCCCACAAAGGGAAACGCTGTTTTTGGATCAGGGGTCAGATTTAGGATTAAGGTCTGAATTCAGTTTTGTTTAGAGTTAGGATAGGGATAAGGTTTAGGCTGTAGAAATGAACGGAAGTCAATGGAAAGCCCCCATAAAGATAGCCACGCAAACATGTGTGTGTGTGTGATTTACCAGCAGGTACGGTCCCTTAGCTACCCAGTCCCTGGAGTTTCCAGAGCCGTAGTGTTTTCCTGCCAGGATGATGAGGGGCGTGCCGTCTCTCTGATAGCGATCAGCTGCCTCAAACACGTCCAGCTATGCGCGCACACACACACACGCACACAGAGAGAACCATTGAAACTGGACTCAGGCTGAATCAACCAGCACTCAAGGTTTACATGGACTAGACCGGTTAGGTTTCCTCTCACAGTCTGGCTGGAGGGAATGTGCAGAGTCTTTGGGCCCGGCTTGCCGATGAATCGATTGTGGAGCTTGATGCTGGCGAAGGTTCCTCTCGTCATCACCGCGTCGTTCCCTCGGCGAGCGCCATACGAGTTAAACTCCCGCGGCGTCAGCCTGGGGCCGGGGAGACACAACGTCAGAGTTAAGTTCATTTGAAGCAACTTGGTGAATGAAAAGCTGCGTCTAGGCCTGTCACAATTAGCAATAAATCAATGAAACGCTGCTAATATTTGATGGTAAGTGCGAAGTACGCACTACCTGACACTTTTGCCTGTTTTCCGCATTTAAGCTTAAAGATTGTTGTTTATTGAAATGCAATTTTCAATCCATTTTATTTGTTGTTTTCTATAGTTTTGTTTATTTGTTTTGGATACTTAAAATGTCTTCCAGTTCCGGTGTTAAATGTTTGGAAGAATGTAAAGTTTATTCATCTTCTTGCATTATTATGCCGTTACCATTACACTGAAAATGGTCTCAAAACAGCAACAATGTCGTTTATCGCATTAACTTCTGGGACAATTTATCATCCACAGAAATCAGCACATCAGCTGGCGGTCTGACGCCCACCGTTTGCTCTGCAGGTACTTGGCGGCGGCGCTGACTCTGGCGATGCTGCCGGCTGGTGAGATGTGATCCGTGGTCACTTTGTCTCCGAGGAACAGTAAGGCGTGAGCGTTTTCTATCGACTGGGGCGGAGGAATATCTTTACTCTGGGATGAAAAAAACAATGAAAAAGAAGAGGTGAGAAAGCGAAGGTTGTAGCAACGCAGGAAGCAGCACCGGCTCTGATGGAGGGACTTACGAGTTTGGTGAAGAACGGTGGCGAGCGGATATACGTGGACTTGTGATCCCAGGGGAAAACCATTGAGTCTGGACATTCAATCTTGTTCCAAAATGTGTTCCCTTTCTGAAGGAGAGAGAAAATGTCTCACGGTTTGCATGCGCAGCAGGATTTATTCAACAACAGAACGGGTTCTGACCTCCAGCCTCCTTCTGAGGTCCTTGAAGATGGAGGAGATGACCGTGTCCTCCTCGGTCTGTTGGACCTCCTCTCTGGACGGCCAAATGTCACGAAGATACACTTCCTTACCCTCCGAAGTCCGGCCTGTTCAATTTGAAACATAAGCTGAAAATCACGTTTTTGAACGTGTTCGCTTTTTACAAGAGCTTTCTGAGGAAAAGCAGAGGGAACACAAGGCTTTTAGAAGAAGAAAAATCATATCCTTTGTACTTTTTCACATTTTGACACTTTTTTTGTCATTTCTTCTTTGCTAAATTGTTCGGTTTCAATCAGATTGAATGGAGAGTAACAAGAGAGGCGAACATTTCTGGAACAACTTCACCTGCGACCGAGACGCACCAGAGAGGGACGAGGATCTGGTGATTGAAGCTTTCCTGCAACACTTCAAATGCTGAGCCGACCAGACGCTTTCTTGGTTTGATTGGGGATCAAAATTGCAACATTTGTTTCGTTTTCAGCTGCTGTGGTTCGCTTTCACACAGCACTATGTCAAACAAACCAAACTAATTGACAAACCTGTCCATCCCCCTCGCCTGCGGTGGCGCTGCAGCACAAAACACTTAAGGAAATGACACAAAACCTTTGAAGAAGACATGAGTGCAAACTTCTTCTTTGCAAAATGTAAACAAAAATGGAGTAGGACCACATCTTAGATGTTGTAGGATTTCTCTTTTGCCTTTGGCTAAAGTCCACAAGACATTTCTCCCGCTAGCGCGAGACACGTGCATTTGTTTTGGTTGCATTTACCCAGAATGTTGTGCTCTACAATCTACTTCCTGCTTTTAGACTAAAATGCTTAATTTTAGACGCATCTAAAAACAGGAGCAAAGAAATACTTCTAAAAATTACTAAATAATTCCAGGCCTTTTCCAAAGCATCTATGCAGAGCAAATTAAATGTTTAGATCAAAATACAACCAGTTTGCAGAAGATAAATGATTTTTTTTACTTCGGCGGCGGTTGAGACGTGACTAAACAAGACGCTGAATCCCTTCCTGCTCACTGACTGTAATCCGACCAAATTCCTAAAATCCCCGGCTGATCTCCAGCTTCTAGGCAAACAGCTTAATGGAGCCGCGGGCGGCGCTCGTCTCACCTAGAGGCTCTTTCTCAAAGTCGATTCCCACCGTGCCTGCGATGGCGTACGCCACCACCAGGGGAGGGGAGGCCAGGTAGTTGGCGCGCACGCAGTCACACAGACGGCCTTCGAAGTGCCTGTTGCCAGACAACACACCGCAGGCCACCAGGTCCCCCTGAAACGACGGACAGCGGTGTAGAGTCTGACGGGCAGCCGGACAGCGGCGTGGCAGAGGTGGGGGAGGGGGGAGTTACCTTTTTGATGGCGTCAACTACGGCTTCTGGTAGCGGCGCCGTGTTCCCCACGCAGGTGGCGCAGCCGTAACCTATGACCTCGAACCTGTCACATGATCACGGCCATTAATTATGCAACTTTGATTCATAGTAACTGGGATATTGATCAATAAATTCGATGTGTATTTGTTTGATGATTTTGATGATGGTGGTTTAAAGCACTTTAAACTTCTCTGTTACTGAAGCGTGCTACACAAATAAATAAACTTGACATCCCATAGAAGAACATGGATCCATCCTTTAAAAAGAAAAAAGGTTTTATCTTTGTTTTCTCGTTTTAAAACAGAGAAATAAAAGTTACAACGAATTCCCTGCAGTATATTATTATAAAATATGTTTAGGTGATTGAACGTTAGCGGCTCTAAATGAGTTTTATTTAACCAGATCGAGGCTAAACCCTTCCCTCTGAGATGTAAAGTGTAAATATGTAACTGAAACCTGTTCAACAAAGCTGCTGATGTCATTTCCTGTGCAGTCAGTGCGTAAAACCTGCTCACCCCAGCTGGTTGAAGTAAGGCAGGACTCCACTGGCGTTGAGGTAGTGGGTGACCATGCCACTTCCAGGAGCCAGGCTGGTCCGGATGTAGGGCTTGACGACGAGCCCGGCTTCTACGGCCTTCTTGGCCATCAGGCCTGTCGACGGCGAGGAACAGAGTGAGCGAAGCCGAGCTGCGACCTTGACGAAAAGCGTTCTCACGCTATCTGTGTTGTGTCCAGCTTCCATCGCCTTGAAACTGAACTAAAGTTTGCTGAGAAGACTAAACAGTTCACGTCTGAAGTTAAACTTTGGCATACCTGCGGTGAGCATGACAGACGGGTTGCAGTTGTTGGTGCAGCTGATGACGGCGGCGATGACCACGGAGCCGTGCGCCAGCTGATACTCCTGACCGCAGTGCAGGAAGGGGACGCGGACGTCCTGCTTCTCCCTGGAGATGTGGAAGCCTTTAAATCCCACCTGGGACAAAAGGAGAAGTTACTGGGAGGCTCCGCTGCCTAGCAACCGGAGGCGTCGGTACAAACACCCGTCCAGGTCACCTTCTCGTTGAGGCAGCTCTGGAAGTCGTCCTTCATGCTGCTGACGGCCACTCTGTCTTGGGGTCTTTTGGGTCCGCTTACGTGGGGAACCATGGAGCTCAGGTTGATCTCGATCACCTGCACAAACATCGCTGGCTTCAGCGGAGCTCATTGATACGACTGCGGCTTCTAAGACTTTTCAGACAACGCATTTCATTTGACAGAGAGTCGAGTCCAAAAGAATACGGCTGCATCTACATTACAATACAGTTTTAAAAGTTCATTTATTTCAGGAATTCAGTTAAAAAATTTAAACCAGTGTAATGTATTAAGAGTTCATTAAATTTAATGGAAATGGTTTAAAGATGATGAAAATCCAACATAATGTTTCTCACTAAGTCTAATTAAGATTTTTAATAAAAAGCATTAAGCTGAAGCAGGCAGTCACTTTAACAAACGGGTCCATATTCCACTAACGTTGAGAAAATCTAACTTTCCAATTGCAGTGTTTTCATTAAGAAACAATTAAAAAGTCACATGACTACGTTTGTTCATAAACACGCCGCGCCGTCCTCCTCCAACTACTTCCTGTCGCCGTCTTCGTCTTTTCCGTCAGTAGTAACATGCAGCTGCTGGTCATGTGACTCGTGTGATGTGGAAGAAGCGTTTTCAATGCAGTTCTGTGAAATACACTAATTTTGATGGGACTGAAAAGCCACCACATCCTAGCGCCAAAGCTTTGTACCAAAAAACTGGAGTTTTTTTAAAATTGGCGTCTTCCCATTAAGCCAATAAATTTTTTATTCCAATTTGCACTATTTTATGGTCAAACACACACCTTCAACAAGTCATTGCTAAAGCTATGCACAGAAGGCTAAATACTTCTACATTTACTTTTGTTATAAACTTTTTTTTTTTTTATCTGATGTGAAATTACCTCTGAGAACTGAGGATCTTCTGAGGATTCTTCATAGCTCCGGAAAAGATTTACAGCCTTCATGTAGGACTCCAGTAATTCAAGCTTTTCGTCAGTGAAATCTGGAAGGACGAATTACAATACATTACAGGAAACAACGGGACGTTGCATACAAAATCCACCTTTTTTCCGCTGAAATACATTTTGTTGTGTACGACTTGTAGTTTGTGTTAAAATATCATTGACGTCTTCTAATTAATCTTAGAATAAAAAGTTTCTGCGGCATTAGATGACTGGATTTCTGCTGTTAAGCTGCAAAAATGGCTGAACGGGATAAAGTGCAACACTGTGACCTGGGGGGGCATGAAGGGCCTCATTTGCATTTAAAGAGACGGTACCAAAACAAGTTGCTCTCAAACGCACCTCAGAACAGGGGTAAAAGATGGAGCTGTAATCACGAGGAATTCAGACCAAACCATTGCAGTTTTTTTAAATAAACCCCAACTGAACGATTTAAATATGAAAAGGACAACATTAAAAGCACGATGTGTCCATTTAATTGCTCATTTTACTCACGTGTCTTTTTAAAGTGCTTGAGTGTTACGTGGTCGACGGGGAAGAAGCTGACGGTGGCGTTGTATTCTGGACACATATTGGCGATGGTGGTCCGGTCAGGCGCCGACAGCTGGGAGACACCTGGTCCAAAAAACTCAACAAACTTCCCAGAGATTCCCGCCTGCCGCAAGTGCTGAGAAAACAAAAGATCAGAGAGACAAACCCGGAGCTCAGAGTGTTGTTACCTGGAACATTTAAAGCTACTGTGGTTGAACGATCCCAAACAGGAACCTTTGTGATGCCGAGGACGATGTCGATGGAGGTGGCCAGCGGGTTGATGGAGCCCACCAGTTTACAGCCCACCACCTGAGGTAGGGTCAGCGACACCGGTTGGCCCAGCATCACCGCTTCAGACTCGATTCCTCCAACGCCTGGAAAGAATTGTGAAGCCGGTTACCGATGATGCAGTCTAAACGAAAAGCTGAGAAACGGCGGTGAGAAGAGGCCGTACCCCATCCCAGGATTCCCAGGCCGTTGATCATGGTGGTGTGGGAGTCGGTGCCCACCACGCTGTCGGGGTAGATCAGGCCGTCGCTGACCTGCACCACCCTGGACAGATACTCCAGGTTCACCTGGTGGACGGCGCCGACGTCCGGTGGAACCACGTTCACATTTTTAAAAGCCTTCGAACACCACTGTGGGGAAGAGGAGAAAGGTTGGTGCTCAACGAAGAGTCTCGTCCAAATGAACATTGATTTTATCTTCTCAACACATCACTTCCAAACACAAGTGATGTGTTGGTACCTTAAAAAAATGAAGCCTCTCTTTGTTTCGCTGCAGTTCCATTTCCTGGTTCTTCAAAGCCGTTTCCACTCTGCAAAAAAGATTTAGTAAAATCCCCAGTGAGCTCCAAAAAGGAAAACACTGAGCAAAACAATAATATCTACATTACCTTGCAAGTATGCTTAACATGTGCACGACCTTTGAACTTTCCCACATCGAAATGAATAACAGGAATCCTCTCTAACGCCTAATTTAGGATAATCTCGCTCTCATATTTTCACTGTTGCTGCAATTCTGCAAGTATTTTACAGTGGGTGGTGTGTTTAGGGTAATGAACAAGTGTTTGTTTTCTGCCACACACACACACCCACACACACACACACACACAACACACAGTGCTGTGGATTTAGCCTCAGCAGAGCAGAGCTGAGTCGGCCTTTTTTTGAGTCCGTATACTCCATTTAACAATTGTTTACAAAATGTGTTGACGACTATTTCGATAATCAATTAATCACAATTAGAATTAATCATTTCAGCCCTAGTTCAAAGGTCATGAATACTTCTGCAAAGGACTGAGACTCTTTGAATCTAGTCCCAGTGCTACACAGACTGAACCAGTCAAATCCTCTGACTAATGAAGACGTACTCAGAAACGGGCTGCAGGTGGAAGGGGCAGAGCAGGGGAGTGTTTTCGATCTGCTGGACAGAGGTAGGACGGCCCGACGAGGCGGGGGGGTCGCTGCAGGCGGCCTTGCTGCAGGAGCCCCGCTGGCCCCCGCAGCGGGAGCCGCCTCTGGACGGAGGCCGGGCCGCCGTGGAGCGAGGAGGAGGAGGCTGGCTCTGGTTGGAGCTGTCGCCTCCGCCTGGGTTGGGAGCGTTCTGTATGGCGCTGGTATGACAAGGTCCAACGGTTAAAAAGAAAGAAAGACAAACGTAAGCAAGCACAGGTGGGATTTCTTTTCAGTTAATTAACAAACCATTTGCTGTAGTCGATCTGTAGCGAGTGGTCTACGATGAGGTCCGTGGGGCACTTAGGGTTCACTAGGTCGGGGTCCACGCCGTGTTTGGCCACCGCGTCTCTCATAGCTGCCAGGTCCACCATGGCAGGAATACCACTGATACACAACAACAACAAAAGTGTTTTTTTTTCTTCCGTTCCCAACAATCGCTTTCTTCACAGCCGAGGAATTAAAAAGTGAGTAAACTCACGTGAAGTCCTGCAGAAGGACTCGTGCCGGGGAGAACGGCACCTCCGCGTTTTCCTGCTGCTGCTGCCAGTCCAAGATGTTCTGCACATCCTCCTCTTTCGTGTAGAAGCCGTCGCAGTTGCGAATCGCCGCCTCCAGCAAGATCCGGACGGAAAGGGGCAGTTTGTCTGCGTGTGGCAAATAAAGAGTTGACTCAGCAGAGGGTACGGCTGACGTTACGACAGACACGGCGCGGCGCTGAACTCACCGTATCTCGGGTCGCCTAATTTACGTGGGTTGTAGAACTTGATGCCATCTGGTAACGTGTCGATCAGATGGGCGTACGGGTGCTCTGAGGAGGAGAAGGTAATGCTTAGACCAAAAAGAACATTTAATGTCTTCTAGTCATTAAAAAATGTCACTGAAACTCTTTTAAATTCTTTTCTTTAAACAAAGAGTCACGTGACAGCAATAACAGTGTTCCTGCAGGTTTCACCAACTCAAATTTAGGACATTTTAAGACCAGTATGAATAAAATTTAAGGCAGGTACAGAAACGTATAAAAGAAAGTGGTTGCTTTTCAGGGCAACTAAGTTGTGAAACTTTTGTGCTTCTCACGCTGCATGCGACTCTCTACGTCCTTAACCCCAGAACGGCCAAAGTTTTATGCACAGAACGCGTCTGGCATCGTAGAGGTTCAAATTCAAAAACTCTTTATTGATCCCAAAGGGGAACGAAATGTCGTTGTAACTCATCAATTCAGATTCTTCAGAGGTATTGTAGATGGTTGTGATGGCAGTTGCAAAGACGAACGTGTGGAGAGGGCTGCTCTGTGAGGCGGAAGCTGGGAAGCTGCAGTTCTGAGGTGGAGCTGCGTCTCGAAGGCGGAGCGAGATCCCTCCAGGCAGTTTGCGCAACTGAATGGTTGCCATGGAGACTTAAGGATTTCTCAAACATGAACGAATCGAAGCAACGCTCCAGGTAAGTCTTCGATGGTAACATCACGCGGCATTATAACATGATGTAAAGCAATTACTGCCCCTTTAAGACCAACCATCTAAAGCATTCAGAGCATCAAACTGTAAGTTCAGCTCTCGTCTTCCTCAACTTTACCACATCTATTGTCAGATCACACAATACACGGATGAGACCTCTCATCAAGAAGCAACGCAACAACAACACTGCCTGCTTTGTGCCATCTAAGATTTTAAAAGCTTACTGACACAAGCACAGAAGCACGTACGGACGTTTTCATGTTATTGTTCAGAAACCTAAACAGACGGGAGCCACATTCCGGCAAAGGAGATAATAGGCAGGAGCGACGGACACACTGGGGGATTCCTTGTCTCTGCAGCATTTCCTGAAAACAGACTCAACAATATGGCGGCGTTGCAGCGTGACGTATTGAGACAGGTAAAGGCTGGTTTACTGTATGAAGTCAGGCAGAGGTTGTAAGAAGTTACAGGCTAGAAATTAAATTGGACTTCATATTCACCTGTGTGATTAGAGCAACGCTGTTTTAAAACTTATGACGGGGTCGCATTACTGTGAAAAATAAGTAAAGTTGTACGAGACGAGAAGAAGAAGAACACGAGAAAAAAAAGTTGTTTTGAGAAAAAAATTATAATATCATCAGAATAAGGCCGTAATATCAGTGGATTCAAGTAATAATGTCATGGCAACTCCCATGCAGACAATTACAAAGAGTTAAAATGGAGAATGTTTAAGTTTCTGTGGAGCTACATGTCATATTTTAAGACATATAGCAGCATCAAATTATTGTCAGTGGCAGAACTTTAAAACGTGTCAACATTGTGACTTTATTCTCATAATACTATGACTTTATTCTAGTAATATTATGACTTTGTTATTATATTAAAAAAAAAAACAGAAAAATCTTAGTCTGGCCGTATTGATCTGTCATAAAAACCACAGTGGCAGAGCGATGTCAGTCAAGCGGCTGACTGCTGGCTGCCGGAGCAGGTGCCACCACTAATCAATATCCACATACGTGGTGTGGATTACATTACTAGATGTGCAATAATCGATATAGTACAAGTTGAGCAGACGCAGTAATATTTGTTGCTTTTGTTAGATCATGTTTCAAACTATAAACAGTTTACTCAAAATTACTGGATCCAACTTTAAAAATCTGAGACGTAAGGTTAGAAAAGAGCTGTAAAAACAAAAAAGCTTAATTTCCCCCATTAAAAGGAACATAGCTACTATTAGAGAATAGAAGAGAATACTTCTTCTAGTCTGCTAGATAAAAGAGACCCTACAGTCACCTGGGAAAATTATTATTCTCAACAACAGTTCACAAACAATCTTCAGCTTTTGATGGTTAGTTTCTCTCTATGCGACAGCTTGATTTACCATTCAAATTTCCTGTCACACATACAGTAGTGTGTATTTTTACAAAATACCGCCTTGCAGGTATGTTCACCGGCTATAAAACGACTCCATGCAAAAAGAGGTCGTCACAGAGAAAACCAATTGATGGACACCGGAAAATACACACAAGACAAAGAATAAACACAGTCGAACCAGATTTGTCTTGCGTTTCAGTAGATCCCAAAAGTGAAAAGAAAAACAAAGTAAAATGGTTCCCTACTCAGTTCCCATGATAAAATCCCATAATGTTCAGACTAAATTTGATTTAATATTGAAGTATTTTAACAAGACGTAAGTATTTGTATGGCAGATATTTCTACAATGGTAAAGAATTTAAAACAAATCATTCATATTCCAGTCACTAGTATGAGGAGGTGGTTGGATAATATTTAGACGGTTTTATATGTGGCAAAGTTTGAAACTTCAGATTTTTTCCCATTTTATCCAAAATATATAATTCAAATTTCCTATTTTGTTTCCTACGTAGGAACCCTGAATGCCACACAGTGAAGCCGGGTATGGACTCTACCCATCTACCACATAGAAACAATATGAATATTCTACATATAACCACGCACTGTTGAATCTTATGTGTTGTTGTTATTGCCAACATAGACATAATGCTACAGTAATAGAGTAAAAACAAAAAACTGTATAACCGTAACTAGCTAGCAGCACCAAAATATGTGTACAGGTGTGTAATTATGTATTATTTTACGCGTTAATAGTGTTATAACAGGTAATACTGTAAAGCAGGAAAATTAAGAATGAAGTAATAATGTATATGAGATACAAACACTGATAAAGCAAGGACTTTTTTTAATAAACATTTTGCTTGTTGTTCAATATATTACAATTTGGAGTTTTTCACTGACTGGCTCTGGTCTGAAAGGCCGATTTTTGTTTCAGCAAATATTATAACACTAAACCCAGTCTCTTCAGAAATCATTTAATGGCTGCAAACGTTCAATGGCACACATACAAAGTGTTGTGCGCCAGGTTTTCATTAAAACATCTTAGCATGTTTTCATAATGACAGGGTGAGGAAGAGAGGTGCAGAGCTAGCCTAGGTGCGAGCTTCTAACATACCCTCTTATCGTAAAGCACACTTGCGCAGAGCACTTATCGAGCTACCGGCTTAACCTCTTCTAGAGATAACGAGAACCATTTTAGTTATAAAACAAAACACAAGCAGGAGACATTTAGATAAAAGCCGTGGCGATGGCATCAAGAAAGACACCAATGGGTTTCGTCTTTAGCATTTTCTTTTTTCCCATACTATCTGTCAAATCTGTATCGTCGCGTTAGCTACGTGCTAGCTTTTCTGTCGGGGCCCTTTATATAATGTTCACGTGAAACAGGCCGAAGTTCTCCTGCGAGCGAAGAACGGTTTCAGAACGGTTTTTTTTCGGTTAGTTTACACGCCGTAGCCACTCGTAGTTGTCCGTAGAAGGTTCGTAAAAGACTCGTTTTACCTTTAATTGTCGCATTGAGCGCCATGATGACTCCTGAAATCAACAAGGGCCCCTTGTCACACTGCACAACCAACCCAGGGCTAACCAATTACAAAACAGCAAACAGCAATTTAACCAATCAGAGTACAGAGCTGCTCGGTCACGCCCAACCTTAAATTTGCAGTAGAATAAACATTAAAAAACATTTTTTAGAAACTATCTGGATAAAAAAAGACATGTTTTTAAGAAATACAACAGGATTTGTTACCGATGAGAGCTGAGATATTATCTTATTATCATTACTATTGTTAGGTAATAATGACAAAATACTATCTCACAATAGGATTACATGGTCCTCAGTCATAATAATGAGATATAGTCTCTGTCACTAATTAGCTTTCATATTATCACGAGGTGCATAACTATAAAAGCTAAGTCAAAATATTGAAAGGGTGTCTCGTAGTATTTGCATAATATCTAATAATAATGAGATAGTATGTTATTATGTATTTATATAATTATAATTTAGCTATATCATAATTGTTAAGAGAAAATTAGGATAAATTAAAACTATCAGGTTCATAAGTGAAAATTATAAAATATTACTAAATAATTACGGACAACTAAGTCAAAATAAAGCCAAGCCACAAATATGAGATTCAAATCCTTTCGCATCACTGTCAGAAATGGCTTGAAATTATCATAAATAGCACTGTGACTTTAAAAAAGTGTTGCCATATGACGTCAACGGTGTTGCTTTCAGTGCACTACGGACTGTTGGTTCGAGGAACGTTTGTGTAACTGACGAACGAAATACTATTTATTATTATTATTCAACAAATTTTATATGCATGTATAAACCTTTATCTATGTTTTTGCTTATATATACCTTATTACTTGTTAGTTTTCATTGGTCAAAATCCGTATTGTTATTTCGTGACACCCTTGTAATGTACTTTATTAGAATTTCTACCCGATCATGAATGCATCATCTTCCTTCAATTGTACAAACGACTGGCAAAGTAAATATTTCAGTCTTATAAATCGGAGCAGAATGCTTTTCAAACCTGTTTTTTAATAACTTTAAAGTAGAGAACGATTTGAAGATGTCGTGATAAAGCTTAGACCCTTGACCTTTTACCTTTGACTGTGTTTGTTCAGAGCAGTAATGGACGGAAGACATGACCCTCCATTATGTTGCAGCAGCGCAGGCCGTTCGAGTGTAAATAAACAACTTCGATACCCAAACGACAGTGGCCGAGGACGGTGAGCTTAATGACTATTCGGGTACGTTCAGTCGGCGCGTTTAGGTGACATTAATTTGCGTCTCTTCGATAGGAAAGCCCCACGTCAGTTTGTTGTTGCTAAAGCAGCTAGAGTACACGCTGTGACTTGCACGTGCTTCCTCTTCCAACAAAACATCACTAAGTTGTTGACTAACTGATCAAACGTTTAAAAGCTTAGTTGCTCATCTTGTGTTGGATATTATTTTACTCCCAATTTGTCGGCAGCAGAATATGTGCTTTGAAACTTCCCCTCCTGTGGTCTCTGTTCCCCTTACAGACCTAACTGACTCCAACAAGTATGTTTCACAAGCCATGTCAGTTCCGGGTTTATAAACCCTGTGGTAATACCGCTTTACTTCTCTTGCCCATTGTGTGAAGTGTTGCAGAGATTAAATGAGCGAAATTAACATTTTAGTTGTCTCGCTGTTACGAATCCATAGAGGAATGTGTGTTTTTGTAGTGCCTTGCAGAAGTACTCGCACTCATAACTCAACATTCGGTCATGTTGAAACCACGCATTTAAACGCGTCTATTATACATTTTCAGCGATAGGCCAACACAGGCAGACAAATGTTTTCACCTTAGAGGGCAAAACAATGAGCAGAAAATGAAATGAATAAATAATTAGTACTGGTTTGTCTGGTCTTGAGATTGGTCTGGTGTTCCACGGTTGTCTTCCGTCGTTAACTTAATGCTTCCGTCTGGTGCAGGTACAATGGAAGCAGCAGCAGCGCTTAGGACCGCAGCGCTTTGGCTTTAGGGCCTGACCGGCACCATGCAGCAGAAAGGTGCCATCCAGATTATTGAATGGGAGGACCTGGACAAGAGGAAATTCTACTCCTTGGGTGTGTTTATGACGTTGACCACCCGGGCCACGGTCTACCCAGCCAGCCTAATCCGGACCCGGCTGCAGGTGCAGAAAGGGAAGGCCGTGTACTCGGGCACCTTTGACGCCTTCTGCAAGATCCTGCGAACGGAGGGCGTGAGGGGCCTCTACCGAGGCTTCATGATCAACACCTTCACTCTGGTGGCAGGACAGGCGTACATCACCACCTACGAATTGGTGCGCAAGTACGTGTCCCACTACTCTCCCAGCAACACGGTCAAGTCCGTGGTGGCGGGAGGGGCAGCATCGCTGGTGGCTCAGACCATCACCGTGCCCATTGACGTGGTGTCCCAGCACCTGATGATGCAAGGACAGGGGGAACATCACTCCCGCTTCAAGGTGAAGCCAAAAATGATGCTCGCCACATCTAAACACAAACCTACTTTCGGACAATCGCGGGAAATAACGGTGCAGATATTTGCAGCCGATGGTTTCAGGGGATTTTATAGGGGTTATGTGGCATCCCTGCTCACGTACATCCCCAACAGTGCCCTCTGGTGGCCTTTTTATCACTTTTATGCAGGTAAATCAACACCACCTTTCTTTTGTTTTGTCAGCATGTCTTTTCGTACGACTTAGCCTTACGGTGTATAATGTCATTTGCATTTTTAGAAAAATTATCTTTAATGGCACCAAGTGGATGTCCCCACCTGATTCTGCAGGCTGTGGCAGGACCAATGGCAGCAGCAACTGCCTCCACCATCACAAACCCTATGGATGTCGTTCGTGCAAGAGTACAGGTAAGAAAAGCTGCAGCCTTTTGAAAGAGGTTGTCATTGTTTACTCTTCAGACCTTTAGTTTGATGATCTCCTAGCTGTTGAAGTGAAGCTGAACACAAACATGAGCTGTCTGAGGCCTGCAGAAAGAAGATTGTAGCAGTTTATGTGCCTGGTAGGGTCACAGATGGGTTTGTTATCAGGTATCCCACTGTAGGATGTTCAAAACAACTGGTAAGATGCCAATGACTGCCCGGTCGAAGTTCACCCTTGGAGCAGACCGGAAGATCCTTAAAGAGGTTGCCAAAAACACCCCCTACCATAGGATCTACCACATGCCGGACGGTTCTTCAAGACATTTGAGACCGGCTAGCTCAATTACAAATAAATTAACCATCTCTGGAGGGCTTGATTACCTTCATAATGGAGAGTGAACATCACAAACCAAAATCATTTGCACGTCATTGAATGAAATCAGTAGTTGAACACACAGGAAAATAGGCAAGCAGCAGGGTACACTCTGGACTGGTCACCAGTCTGTCGCAAAGCAACACAGAGACAAGCAACCACACACGCACCTAAGGATACTTCGGCAAAAAAGGTCCTTCTCACTGCATGGTAACAATGCTACCAACTGTGCCACTGTCGGCCCCATAACCGGTAGAGAGAGGAACTATCTCCGCAATCCTTCAAGGATAAGTGGGTATAGACAATGGATCGATGAAGGTGCATGAACCCAAAACGACAATCAAAACAGGACTTAGAACATCATAAAGCAACCTTCATTGGAAAGCACAGTGGTAAGAAGTTTCTAGCACCTGGTCACTAGTCACAAACCTTCAAGGACTTTTGATCTCTATTGCTGTACAGAGAGCCTTGCCATGGGAAACGTAACATTCAGGACAGAGACGGGTTCTGTGTCACAAGGATGAACATGTTTAATGTTAAATCTTCATATTAACCTCAGAACCAAAGTAAAAGACATTGTGAAGTTTCAAACTGAAGTCTGTGAAAGTTGTAATCCATAGAGAAACAATTCATACACTGATATGTGCTAAAAGGCAGTTTAAAGTATCTAATCACACTCGTGGACAGTGAGCCTAAGGTTTGGGAGCATCGTGTCTCACAATACGCAGATGGTCTATATATAGTTTTAGCTGATTATAACAATATACAAAAGAAATCATTTAATCTTCCGCACTCAAAATGTAACAAACTGTTGAGTTTATTTACACAAAGTTGTTGTTTATTTCCCATGGTAACACAAGGTTTAAACCATTTATCAGCTCGCCTCAGCTGTCAGCGCTGACTCAGGCTAACCATGCATCACCATCATCATCCTTCTCTAAGGTGGAGGGCCGAACATCCGTCATAGAGACGTTCAAGCAGCTGCTGGCGGAGGAGGGCATCTGGATGATGACCAAAGGGCTTTCGGCCCGCATCATTTCCTCCATGCCCACGTCGGTGCTCATTGTGGTTGGATATGAGACCCTGAAGAGGCTGAGCCTGCGTGCCGAGCTGATTGAGACCAGACACTGGTGAAAGACAACAAGGCGTAGGCAGGGTGGGGGACCAGGACAGCCTTTCATCATTCTCCAGCTGCACAAAGGCAGTGACCCAGATCTGTCTGATGCGCTTTAGATCGGTGCGGCTTTAAACGCAGGAATAAAGAGAATTCATCATTAGACGCAACCGTTAGCAACTGGAAGGTTGATGAAACAACCTTATTGTTCTCGCTGTCCTGATTTCCTGTGATTTCTGTATTATTTGTGAATGATGCACATTGAAATGCGTAACAGGTACTTGTTCCTCGTTTGTGTTGCTGTAGATAAAATGAAGCTAGGTGGCGGACGAAAAGAACAGATTGGAAAAATTCAAGTTTTAATTTAGATTATGGGTTTTCAGAGTCTGGTAGCTCGCTTATCAAAGAGCAAATTGACATCTGTGCCCTCCCATCTACTTTATTCCTATTATTTCTGTAAAAGTTTTACTTGATGTTCCATTCATAAAAGTTTCTCTGGTCTTGCGGGGTTTACCCACATTAGCTATGATGCTTTGGTTGCCTTGTCATTTACAGTGCTATAAGTATGAGCTACCTTTTTATCATAACTGTAGTTCATTCAGCCTTGGTCACCTAACTTTGGCGTTTGGTCTCAACATGACGTCAAAGTCGACACGGTCTAATAGTGAGTTTTGCTAGCAACTCTTGACAGACAACACCATGGCGGTGGAGCATCCTCAAGTCCATTCAGAGAATTCTAGATTTTAAATAATCATGGTCACACTTCCTTTCTCGTTTTATTTTCCTTGGCCCAGACCACCTCGTCACTCACCGTATCTTTATGTACTAAAAAAAAAAAAAAAAAAATCGATCCATTTTGTCTCTGGCATAGGCTTGATAAAGTTAAATATTTTGAATTACTTCATCTGTTTTATTTTTTAACCTTATTTTGCCACCCCTTGAAGAACTCTAGCGCCCCCTAGAGGATGTGCACAGACAACACTTTGAAAAGCCCAGATCTCAAGAGGTTGCATTAGGTCAACTGAAACTGTAATAGCTTTGTGTAGTGTAAAAACCAACTTTGCCTTTATCCTGTTGTACTCTACTGTACAAATAACATTTTAATGTCTGCAGATCTTTTGTTGTTACGGGGGGTGTGGTTCTCTGGTCCGCACGCGTTTTGTGGACTTTAAGGTATTTTCCGAGGGCTGTCCAGTCCATGGACAGAAAGGTATCTGGTACGAGAACTTCTGGTCTCGTCTTTGCTTTTGGAGATGATGTGTTTCTGTTGGCATCTTCAGCTCCTGCAAGTCAAAAGCCATGGTAACCACCTGAGAGAAAGGTGGAGTCCTCATCTCAGGTGGACGGTCAGTATCTGTCTATCGAGGGGCCTTATCTGCAGAATACTTGGTACTACTCTTTTTATATATATATATATAAAAAATTTGTTACATGATTAATGTGTAATTCTGTAGATTAATACTCTTTAGGACCTTGATTATATTGTGTAACACTGCTTTTAATGTGTTCACTTCAACAAAGAGTAAACCACATTCATTTGAGCTCGATTGTGTCACTTCAGTGGTAACCAGGGTCCTCAAATTGATTCCAAACATTTACATTTGAGCTCTTCAAAAAGTGTGGAAATGAATTTTCTTTGTATGTAAAATATCTCCTGGTGAGAAATTTGATGATTTTAAGAGGACTGCAACTCAAACCGTGCTGCCACGGTTCAGTAAAACAAAGACGGCAGCAACACACCAGCACACACACACACCCTGATTTACAAACCTGCCTTCAAAGTTGACATTACAGTGTATTCAGATTTACTGCCATCCCACAGTGGACGTTTTGTTTTTTTTTCTTTTGTTTGTTTTTTTTTTTTAATGTAATGTTTGTGGACACTTCTGTCCATGTCAGTGTTTCTGTGAATAAGAGTCTCCCTGTGACGCATTAAATGAATGTGCAAACGTTGTGTTACATCAACATGTGCAGAGTTCCAGTTGAATAAAAATTGTATAAAAAGAAATAGATTTTTTAAACGCCATGAATCAAGGGGCTGCAGTGCATGTGATCGTCCATCAGAGGGAGCACGTTGTGCTTGAGATCAAGCTGCTGTAATCCTGCATCTTAGAATATCATACATTTTATTTATTTTAGTGGTTTGATTCAAAAAGGTTAAACTTACTGATGGATTAAACATGAACTGATTTCATTTAATTTCGATGATAATCAAAATTATATTTCTCAGAAAATTTTAAAAACACCAATGTAGACGACTACCTTGCTTGGCACTTGTCCAGCAGACAGCGCTGACAAAGGGTATTAATGGAAAGTTGAGTGGATGAAAAAACTGAAAACAAAATGTGCACAAAAGGGATGCACACAGCCTTAAGACGATTGTTACACAACAGCCTTTTAAGAGGAACACTTTAAGTAAAAATATAAATTTTTACAACTGTGTTTGGTATTTTAGGCCCAAACCTATTCAGACCCAGAAAATAAAAGCAAAAAGTTCAACAGTCTTTTAGCTGCAATATAAAACCGATTCGTCTACAGTTATGAAACTGTTGATTTGTGAAAAGTAACATTTCCAAGTCTAGTTCATCTTTCAGGGCTCACCTTTCCATTAGTCACTTCACGTTTCAGGCCATGTAGACAGATGTGTGTAAATAAATCTCTAATAGGTTCAACTAACAGCAACACAACAGAAACAAATTACCAAAAACAAGTCTTTTATTATTTGGCCTAATTCAGCCAGTGCACAAACAACAACACATTTACTACCCCAAACCCTCCTCTAAGTATCAACGGGGACCTTTTCCCCCCTCCTGCTGCTGCTCTTCATCACAACGGGCAGTCGTAGATGTGGATGGCGCGGTCGTCGCCGGCCGAGACGATCTTTGAGCCTTTGCTGTTGTACTTCACGCACCACACCTTGGGACGACAGAGATGTTGCAAGAACGGTAGCAAGAAAAAAAGCTCAATGAACAGAAGAACAGATCAAACTCTCCAAACGTCTCTGCAGCCTCAGTTCTAATGACCGCTGGATGGAATTTTGTGAGACAAACCAACACAAAAAAAAAAATAGATTCGCAAGTATATTGAAGTTTGGGCTTTGACTGAGCCGTTTTAATCGATTCACATGCTTCAATCTAAACTAGCGTTTCTCCACTCCACTCTGTCTGCTGTTAGGCCTACCAATTTTAAGTTTCATTGCCTTTTTCTTAGACGCCTGTAAAGATAATTTCTATTCACACTGCTTTTCTGTTCTCTGGGGAAATTATTTTTGACAGAAACAACCATAAAAATCAAAACATCAACAACAGTCATAGTAAGAATAAAATAATATTCAGTGCAAAGTAGCCTACAAACTCTAGTGAGGGACCTGGATAATGGATGGGGGGCGCTGGCCCAAAACAGGTTGAGAAACACTGGACTAAACCATTGCTGGTCTGGCTGTAGATGTGAAGATGAAGCGCCGCACTAGTTTCACGACAGAAACGCCAAAAGAAAAATAATGTAGAAAATCCAGCGGCCTGATTCTGCCACTCCCACGTTTCACGGTGGAAATTTTATGTTTTGGTTCAAGTGCAGTTAAAGGGTCTAGTCCACATGTAGACAGTTAAATGGGAAAATGAATAATTAAAATTTTTTTATAAAGTTTTTTTGTTTTTACACAATTTTGGCCTTTAGTGTGGCTCAAAACTAGCTTAGGCTAAATCTGGTGCAAAGTAACTTTTATGAGTATTTTCCTCATAAACAAATAAAAGACAATCTATTAAAATTTCTGACCAAATTGGAGTTTTGTGTTTGTGTTTGCTTGAATACACGGGAAAACGGAGATTTAGGGTCCAGCGCAATAAAGTTTGCCACAAATAACGCGCCAACGTATCAACATACCGGCTTTGATACGATTCCCAATCGAACATCTTGTGTTTTATTAACTTTATATTCTAAAATGCTATTTAAAGTAGTTTCGTCCTCTGAAGTGAGTGTTAGGAATGTGTAATTCCTAACAGGAAGTCGTGGTTATTTTTAGGCGATCTGATTGGCCGACATGGATTTCAGCTTTGCGCACACTGCCCCCTGTAGTTTAAAACAACGCTCAGGGGTATATTTGTGCAAGTTCGTGTGGATGAAAACTATTCTGTGTGTTTTCTTAAACGATGTGACGGAGATATTTGCTTTTATAAGGATCCATCTTTGAGGGCACAGGGACTTAGTTTACTGCCGTGTTTAGCCTGTAGGCCAAAAAGAGATGGTCATCTGAGCAGATGACCTTGTTCCACATCTTCAATGGAATAGTGCAAATTAAAACTTCTTACAGTTTTCTTATTGCAAAAAGCAAAAACTTAGATCTTCCCAGAACAGGTGATTAGCAGGGCAGGATTTTACCGTTGGTTGGTCAGTCACAGAAAATTCTGAAGATTGACAAATTTTCACACAAGCATAAATATCAAAAAAAAAAATAAAAAAAAAAAAAAACTGGAAGAGTCAAGTTCCCCACCTGGTCTTGGTGGTCGAAGAAAGTGTTGACACAAGCTCTGGTGCTGGCGTCCCAGACTTTCACGCTCTTGTCGGACGAGCTGAGGGGAGCGGAAGGAAGAAGGTTTTTACGTTTTGACGGTGGAATGGATTCACACCGACACGAAGCATGGGAAACTAGAGGAGAAAACACGTCGCATCACATCATAACAGCAACATATTGAGGTGTGGAAGGGCTGCTTTTAGTGTTCCACCTGGAGACAAAGTGGGTGTGATCCGGAGAGAACGCCACATTAAGAACCCAGGACCCATGGCCGCTCAGCGTGCCGGCAAGGTTGGCGTGTTGTCTGAGGAACAGATAAAGCACTTTCTCCACAATTTGTCCATAAATCACTAAATTACGACTGATCAAAGCGATAATGCGCAGCGAGTGCCACTTACACGTCGTATATTTTGATATATCCGTCGTCGGAGGCGGTGACCAGCAGCTGGGAGTCGGGGGAGAAGGTGAGGGATCTGATGGGCATGGCGTGACCTGCGGGCACGAAAATACACAGAATATCGACTTTCCTCGTCTGGGCAGCACTACGTCTAAATGTACTATTCAAGTCAGGATTCCTCAACACTTACTAGTTCACAGTTTTACTCTTTTCCAGACAAATTTCAAGAGTTCAGCAGGGGTTTTTTTATTTGTATTTTGGATATTCGACACAAAAAGTCAGCGTCAACTCTTAAGTGGCACAGCACCATGTTTCAGCTTATATTATTAGCCTTATTATTTGTGAATTTTGTAATTGTCAAATGGAGACTAGAGTAATATTTAAAAGATGGAAGACAAGAAAAAAGCGTCTAGAAAAAATTTGAGCATATTTCCCCTCTTGTCCAGAACAGAAAACCGGCTAAATAAAGTTCCAGACTGTTTGCATGGATCCCTGTTGTTTTTTAGTCCATTTTTAAAGTATAAGTGCAAGAAGCTCACCATTGATATATTTCTACAGTGGTCCGACAATGTATGTGCAGAATATATATATGTACGGAGAGAGAGACTCAAAGCTTCAAACAACAAATGCTACACAGATTTTTTGTTGTTTTTTTTCTCGTCAAAAGTCCGGCTGTCTAAACTCAAATTTCCAGGTTTCCCAGTCGTTTTCAGGCCATCTTAAGGTGGACACGTCACAAGGAAAAGTGAAACATCATGACAAAATCTGAGAATCTGTTGCATCATGATCTAAATTAAACTGCTAAATGTCTTATTTTCAAAATTATATTTAAATAAAATCGAAATTAAAACCTTAAAGGGAATAACTTGGGCTTTTTCCTGCCTCTGTTAGATGACCTGCTTAATCCTTATGCTGGAAAATTAAAAACCAGCATAAGGTCTGATAAAAATCTAAATCATTATTAAAAACCATCTAAAATGCTCGATTTGTCAGGCTTTTAATCGAAGGGTTATTTCTGAAAAAAATGTGGTCTTTTTTCTTCATATAAATCTGTAAGTTAGCCGACCTTCAAGTGTGTGGAGTAGCTTCCCGGTGGCGATGTCGAAGATGTTGATGATCCCATCGATCGCGCCGCTGGCTAAATACTTTCCGTCAGGGCTCTGAAGAGCAAGAAGGAAATGTGAAATGGGGCCAAGATGGCCGCCACGGCTCTGTGAGGACGTTTCGGGACACTTTCAGGTTACTCCTGTTTTTGCTTTTCATGTAAGTATTTCAGAGAATCAAACTCATTTCAAGCAGAGTAAAAATGAAAAGCCCACATGTTCCCATGCTGGCTCAAGCATGCGAACATAAGCTTGAGATGGATTTCAGTGATTTCCTGAAATTTAGGTTTTTGAAGGTAAACTTTTTTTTTTCTTAAATCTGGATTTTTTTTCCAACAATAGAAGTTTTTCTCTCATTAAAATGACTTTTTTTTCCCCTCGTAATTTTAGGGCATTTTTTTTTCTGATGAAAAACAATATTTTCAGCTAATATTATGACATTCGCAATTATTTATTCTCCATTGTACAACTCGTAGAAGTTGTACAAAAAAGTCAAATAAAATCCACTTTTTTGAAAACATTTTCTGGAAAATTATTTTTTTTCAAAAAGAAAACAAGAAAAAAAAAAAAAAGTAAAATCAGATAACATATGGTCCTTCAGGAAGGTTCTGGGTCCATCTGGAGCTGCAGCCGTACTGGCGTCCAACATCTCAACCGACGTATTTCTTTGTTGATAAAATTAGTTTGACGATTGAAAAAAAAAAAAAAAAAAAAAAGAGTGGAAAAAATAGCAAAAACAAGTTACAAATACTTTCAAAGCGTTAAAATAAAACGCTGATTCTCACGTAAGCTATACTGAGGATGAATTTTCCTCTGGTGTCCAGGGAATATTCCTTCTTGCCGCTTTCCACACCGAAGATGTTCACTTTTCCAAGATGGCTGCCTGTGGCGATGTACTTGGAGTCTGGAGAGAAGGCGACTGTCCACGCATCGACTATAAGAGTGACAGAAAAACGATAAGATGATACGAAGCGTTTTTCCTCTGGAAAACAAAATCTGCGTTTGTGCATTGTTAAAAAAAAAAAAAATAGAGCTACATCATGCTCTTAAATTACTGGGCAATCTCAATCCAAGGCAAGAATAAGCTCCTCCCACCTGGTCCGGCGTCCATGGACTTGATCTGTTTCCCCGACTCCAGGTCCCACAGGCGGATGTGTGCGTCCAGGGAGCTGGAGGCGGCGATGGCTCCGTGGTGACTGATGTCCACAGAGACCACGCCCAGCTGGTGGCCCTCCAGGGTCCACTGCAGCTCCAGCTTCTCGTCCGACCTGCAGGAACCGAGAGATACGCGCACTACTTCCAGGCCTAGTCAAAGCCTTAGATTTATCAGCTAGTTTTCACATGGATTCGATTATTATTTCACCGGGAAAATTTGATAGGATGTGAAATTTCAGCTTCATTTGGAGGGTGTGGAATAAGCACAACTTTGACAAGGCTAATATCACTGAACCGGTTCCTTTAATTCTGGAGTCCTAAACTATTAGCTAAGGTCTTTTTCAAGTGTAACCGGAACAGCAGCTGTACTGGTGTCCAGCAGAAAAATAACAATCTGATCATTTGAGACAACATCACTGTAAGTAGGAGGGAAGGTGGAAAAGAATAGACTGGAGAAAGGATTGTAGAGAGGCTGAAAAGAAGAATGGAAGAAAGTCAAGCAAGGAAGGACGGAAAGAAACAGACAAAAGAGTGAAAGAAAGCCGTCAGTGACGAAAAAGACGAAGAAATTCACACCATTTCCAGACTTTGACCAAATCATCTAGTGAACCAGTGATGATGGTTTCCGAGCCGTCCGCCTCACTTTTGCCCCACGCTGCTGTCCAGATGGCATCGTCATGAGCTGAAGGGAAACAAGGCAGATAAGAAGAGAAATCCCAGCTCTGACAGACAAACTCACTCCTAATTCCACTTCTCTGTCCACATGAACAGTACCAAATATCACCAGCATGCGCTTTGTCATTCAACTGCAGCCTAAGTTCAATTATCACACAGAGATAGATCAGGACTCTCATTTGAAACCATTAAATAATGTGAAACTCTTAAAAACAGCGGTGGTGTTCGTGAACCACGCTACTCACCATGTTCTTGCTTGAACAGAATGCTGTACTGAAATTAAAGCACAAAAACAAAGTCAACCTCTGTCTCAATATCACCACAACGAACAAGAACTTATATAATTTACTCATTACCTGGGTACTCATTGCTTTTGGTCCTGGAAGTATTTCACCCTGTATTCAAAATAATCTAGGTTTAATAATCCATTTTTAAGTTAACACTGTTATTTTTAAATGTACAGAGTTGTTTGCTGTCTTAGAATTGATTTTGAAAAGGGAATTTCTGAATAGCAACTTTGTTTGTTTTGTTTTTTTGCCGTGAACATATACAAATGAAGCAAAGCTAGCAGCTAACCCAGGCTATTCGTGTTTAGCTCGCTGGTGTTGCAAACAGAATTGCTGCTAAATGCGTCACACCGCTGACGCTATCAGCACGCGCCGGATTGCAAGCGACATTGTAGGTAAATACAAAAGATAATGGCAACGAAAAGCGCTCACTTACCTTCAAAACCCAAATTTTACACTAGAAATTTGGTCCTCACTGACTTACATGTGAAACTGCATCATGACAACATTTGATGTAACTTCCGCCCTCAGACTTCCTTGGCTTTTGTTGAGAAACGTCAAATAGCCTCGCTATCGCCCCCGCAGATGCGGCAAAGAGGGGTATTACAGAAGAAGTGTTGGTCTTTGTTATCAGTAAGGCAACTGTACACGACAACATTTGAAACTGAACGCAATTACAACACAAAGTTAAAAGATAATAGTGAAAGAAGAATGAGTTTGGGCAACTCTTTCTCAACTAAAAACATGGACATATATCCAGCTCTGGAAAAAATTAAGAGACGACTACACTGAACTCCACTGAAAACCTCTTGGTTATTCCACCAAATATCGATTCCTGAACTTTACCATAGTTAAAACATTAGTATTGTTGTTTCTAAGTGAATATGAACTCGTTCTCTTTGCATTATTTGAGGTCTGAAAGCACTGCATCTTTTTTGTTATTTTGACCAGTTCTAATTTTTTGCAAATAAATGCAAAATTTTTGCTTGGAATTTTGGAGACATGTTGTCTGTAGTTCATAGGATAAAAGAACAATGTTTATTTTACTCAAACATATACCTATAAGAAGTCAAATCAGAGAAACCGATAATTTTAAATGGTCTCTCATTTTTTTACAGAACTGTATAAATATATCTTATATTGTAACTTAATTTTAATGTCATAACTAAGTGTTGAATTTCAGTCCGGCAATATTCTACATAAATACATTCATTCATCAAAGTCCTTTCTGTATTTTTTTAATAAACTGGTTTGTTGGATATGTTTGATTAATTTTTTTTTTTTATGTGAACTTCCTTTACCTCTTGCTGTCCAATGCTATCATGAAAATCAAGAACATTTTTCACAACCCGGAGCATCCTCTTTGTGAGACTGTCATACAACATCAGAGTGTCTTCAGTCAGAGGCTTCTTCAGATTGGCTGTAACACAAACCGCTACAAGAGATCCTTTCCTTCCATAGCCGTCAGCATCTACAGCAAAGCTTAGACGAACCTCGGATAATATAAGTTACAATAGTTAATTTCCCTTTGGAATTGATAAAGTATTTTTAAATTGAGTTGAACTGAATTATCTGAACAGTTCCTTCGTAGCTCTGGCTGGCCAATGTCCTGCAGAGTTTCGCAGAGCGGTTAAGAAGTTTGTTTTGCTCTTATCTGACAATAGTAACTTCTTCTACATGTTTGTCCTCTACACGTCTCTATTAGCTTCTCTACACCTTTCAAGCCACTGTAAGCTACAAAAAAGCGAGTACAAAAATTTCTGAAAATGTATAAAATAACTCCTATATAAATATTAATACAAGGTGAGAGTTCAAGAAAGGAGAATTGTGTAATAACCTCAACCAAAGGAAACTGTGGATCATTAGTCATTAACCAAACATCAAAGTGATTCTCCTGCATCTAGGAGCTAATCAGACAAAATAACAGAAGTTCTTTTTATACCGCGCCAATAGCAAAGAATTTAGATTTTTTCTAATGAAGATCCGAAAAGAACATTAGTTTTAGCTGTGACGGTACTGCAGCAGTAATTAGCTAACTATTTAGATCCCACTGATTAAGTTTTTTCAAACTTTGATTTTACCATCATTTTAGCAGGAGATCAAGTCTCTTTTTTTGAGGGTGACCTGAGAAGGTGGAATAGCAACTTTTAGGCCACATGTAAGACAATATTAAAAGGCCCAGTTGATCAAAACACCAAAATTCACTTTAGTGAAAACAAAATGTTAAAAAATAATAATAGAGTATAAGATTAAAATAATTTAAAAGGGGTTTAGCTATAGCAGTTACTCTCGTTAAGAAGAGTTTTCATGGCAACTAAATTTTGGACTTTTAATGACTTTTGCAAATTACTCCAGGACCACGGAGCAGCATAAGAGATTTTCTTTTCTTTTTCTTTTCTTCCAGTTTTAAGCAGATTTTGCGGACACCGAAGAGAAGCTGATGCGATGAGCAGAAACTGTGTCCATCCCTCACTGGAGACATCAGACTAAGCAAATACAGGGGTAGTGTCCCCAAGGCAGCTTTATAAATGAATAGAAGCCAATGTTGTTGTCTCTTTGTTTCAGTCAAGCCCATGAAAGCAAGACATAAAGTTCCCAGCGGTGAGCCAGGCAGCGTTTGTAATGAAATGCAAAGCACTGCAATATTGTATCCAGACAACGTAGAACTGAGGAAGCTACGTTCATGTACTTCAGACAATGTCTCTGTAGTCCAACACATTCAGGAAAGTTGTTTGCACAAGCTTTGTCCTCACACTGGGCTTCAGTCAGGCTTTGAATCAACATCAGAAGCTAAGGGCATCATCAGTACTTTTTCCCCTCATAAGGTCAAATACATGCTTTAAGTTTGGAGAATAAGCTTTTGATGTAATCATAAACTTGGCACAGAACAGAGACAAAGTAAAGAACAGAAACCCTGGACAAACTATGTCTTCTGTGGAAGGAAGAGAACATGTAGTTATACTGGCAGCAATAGCACAGTCAAACACGGTTAAACACAGGAAACACCAGGCCAGGTGTACATACCATGGGAAAATAGAAAACAGAAGAAAATGTTCACGGGGAACTCAACAGGAACATGGAAAAGATCACGATTAGTTGAATCAAACCCAACTGTGTCAGGTGATGGTGAAACGTTTTGACAAAGTTACTGACTCTGAAATGGAGCAGCCACAACGTGGTCATAAATTGCTTGGTGAAGGTCTTGAGCAACAGAAGCATTGCGCAACGGTGAGTCCTGAGCGACATGCAGTACCTGACTGAGGATGTGCCATATATTGAGAAGTTTTAACAATGCCTAGAGAGGGCTGGACTAAAGGACAACACAAATACACTGATCATGGCAGCAGAGAACAGGCAGTCAGCATGTTATCAACAGCAGACAAGGTCTACCACAATAGACAGAATCCATGATCCTACGTTGACTTAGGATCATGGGGTACCCTGTAGCTACAGGGGTACCCTGTAGCTATTTTATACACATAACCACGTTGCAATGTTGTATAGGAAGATCAGAAGAGGGAGACACTTCAAAAAGTTTTGGATCCTGTGTGACATACACATCAAGACTAATAGACAGGCTGTATAATTGGACACTGTGGTGGACAAAGAAGTCAAAGTTGTGGAAAGTCAGAAAATTCTTAGGTCTATAAAAGCTTTAAGTGTTACATAAACCATGAAATCCAACAGGGCCACGATATTCGTTACTTCCAGGGGCAGTGAAGGGTCAGTCCTGGTTTCAGGCTATTTTTTCCTCTAACGTTGCAAATGTATTTATTCACAACTGCATGCAGAAAATAAGAAAAGACAATCCATACAGGAACATAAAGCAAAGTCTAAAAGTCAATTAGTAATCACGGTTTATCTTTCATTGTTTGCCTGATGTTCCGTAGGCCACTGATTTAGTATGACTTTAATCCTATGAATTTGTTTTCTTTTTGTCGTTCTTTAGATACATAAAATCTTTGCCATCAAAAACATTGGGAGAACTGGCAAGCCAAATCCATACCAGCATACACACATAGCGACCTTAAGGTTGGGATATTTGGCTGTCCGGTGAAACTTCAAGATGAACCTAAAATGCACAATAATCTTCCCAGGCAAACTCAATGTGACTTTCTATAAACTTTTGATCGCACCTTTCGGACTGCTCAATGTTTCAGTGCTTTTTGGGCAACATGTGTTTGATCCATGAGTTGACTGTTACAGTTTCCTGCTTCAGTCAGTACTGATAACTCAAACAGCCCTCCTCGTCATGCTGTTGACATTTTGACAACTGATCTACGGTACCGTTGCCATTGCAAGGCTTCAAACAGGATGTTCTCAGATGGAAGTGACCTCAGAGTGCCATCAGCAGTTTGCAGCTGAGATCCATAGACTGGAAGAGCCACGGAAAAGCTGCGACTTTGTGAGAGGCTCACCAAAAACTCTCCTGAATGAATAGGTGAAAGAACTACCTCATACCCGGTTAGCATGGTGGAGGATGTATGATGCTGTGGGCTTGTCTCTCCTGTTCCACTGAATCTTTTCAAATACCAGGAAATTTTTTGAAACATTGGCGCATTCGGTCCGTGAACTTAAAGTTTGTAAAGGAAGGTCAAGAGAAAGTTTATTTTTTTTTAAAAAAAAAGCTCAAATTTGTTCCTTAACACATTTACATTCCAGAATAATTCATGTCTAAGCAGGCACCTTGGCCCGGCTTTACTGTAATAAACGGGACAAAGCTTTAAGGGGGAGGGACCTCCGCCGCCTCCCATTAAAGGCAGCGGCTATAAAAGGGACGAAGGAGAAGATTACTCCCGTTCTCTGAAGGAGCTGCCGAGAGAGCGCCCGTCTCTGGGAATCCAAAAAAAATTCAATTAAATAGATAAATAAGAGGCTTGGCTGGGTGTAACGTGCGAGCGGGAGGCTGAGCTCAGAGCAGAGGAGCACAGTGAAGAAGGAGGAGGAGGAGAAGGAGGGTGAGAAAGAGTCAGAGAGAGAGAGAGAGACAGCAGAGCGTGGAACAGGTTCCTTCTGCAGCCCTCGTACGCAGCCTCAGCAGCCATGCCTAACTTTGCCGGCAAATGGAAGATGAAGAGCAGTGAGAATTTTGATGAACTTCTCAAAGCCCTGGGTGAGTCTCCTCCTGTCTCCTCCTGTCGTCGTTGAGTGTAGGTTTCGCTCCCGCATCACATCCAAAAAAGAAGCAGAAAGCAGCCCCCTTATTTTTTCTCCTTGTGCTTTGGGATTGCCACGACTCCCCCCGCCCCACAACGTTCTGAGAAGCTCCCTGGGAAAAGCAGGCAGAGATGCTTCTGAGGGGGAAATCCCTCAGACAAGACTCACTGGATGCTGAATTCCAGCCTAAACAGACGTTGTATTGTTATGTGAAGTGAGAAAAGGAGGAAAAGGGTGAGAGAGGGGGAGAGAGAATAACATTATTCATGTTAAGCATTTAAGTAGGGCATGCATTACTGCCAGGGGAGGTCCGTGGATCACTGTGTTGTTCTTCTGTCTCATGTCCTTTTTCATCCTTTGTCAACCTGCTCAGTCTTTCCAGATGATTGTGGTGGTTTAGATTTAGACCAGTTTAACTGGGTCACTCGATTGTGTTGCAGCGTTTCGTCACGCCGCCAGGGCCGCTGAGACGGACGGGGACTTGACGTCTTTTAGAATAATGTAGAAACCTTCAGAGAGATGGTCCCACTGATGAGCTGCTCAGGAGCTCAACGGGAGGACGGCAGGTTACTTTCAAAGTCCCTTGCATTTCCGCAAGTTGAACTCATAATGTGTTTTTTGGGGGGGGGAGGGGGATTTTATGTGGAAAGACGGACACAAAGTACCTGCTAAATACAGATAAATCCTAAAAGAAGACCTGTTAGATACTGCAAAAAAGCTGAGGCTGGGCAGGAGGTCCAACTTCTTGCAGGATACCAACCATGAACAATGGCATTACGATTACAATGGCATAGTGGAGGTTACGTGTTAGAATAGCCCAGTCAAAGCCCACACTTGAAAAATCAATATTCAGAGACAATCAGGTATTGTGCAACGACAAATCAAGAAAGTAAATGTCAGTGTTCAAAGGCTAAAAGCTGGTGCACCTGAAAAATGAACACAAAGGCAGAACACACCTTTCATAGTTCGTGGGCTTTTCTCTTAAATTGAAAACTTTGTATGATTTTGCTTCCACTTCACAATTATGCACTCATTACATAAAGTCTCAATTAAACATGTTGAAGTTTGTGGCTTAATATGACAAAATGTTACAAGTGAAAACAATTTTCCAAGGCACAGCAGTTTGAATTTTGGCATAAAATTCCCCTGCTGTATAATAAAAAAAAAAAATAAAATATATATATATATCTATATCTATATATATATATATATATATATAGATATAGATATATATCACCTGCAATACAAAATGTGCATCAATTTATTTGCCTGAGTAATTGAATCTTGTAGGCTTGTAGGCAATCTTGTCACCCTTTTCCTCGACAGCCATACTTGAAATATCAATTTTAAGCAGCAATGGTTAAATGAAAAACATTACATTTTCCTTCCTAATTTGTAGTTCTCCTACACCCTTTCCTGAGTTTATTTTTAATTTTTTGTTGAGGTTGCCAAAGCAGCAGCTCCACTGATGTGATCTTTGGTTTTAAGGGAAAAGCCTTAGCACCTCATCCAGCACATTAAGCACATCTGCTAGGGTAGATCAGCCGTTAGCTCTATGTGAGCAGCTCGGACAGAGAGAGAGAGACAGAAAGAGAGAGAGAGAGCAAGACATCCCTAACGGTTATATCTAATGCGGATTCCAGCGCTGAGGGGCCGCCACTTTCCATCAACATCTTTCTAATTACCTGTTGAGTCAAAGGTTTTCCCTGACAGCTACAGTGCCTTGTAGTGACAAAATTTACTGTGACTGGGGATTTCATGAGATACATAGGTAGAAGGAGAATGAGACAAGGTTTTCAACATTTTCAACAATTAGAAATCCGAAACGCGTGGAATGTGTTTTTGTTCGACCGTCTTTATTCTGATGCTCCCATATAAAATCTATTGCTGTCAGTTGGCTCAGAGGTCACCTAATTAGCAGAGTTCACCTGAGTGTAATTTAATTCAAATGTAAATCTTGCTTAGTACTCAGCATAAGCCAGCGGTGTCAAACTCCAGTCCTCAAAAGCCAATGTCCTGCAACAGAACACCTGGTTCCAATGTTAGCTCATCAGCAGAGCTCTGAAAAGCTTGACTGCATGTAAGTGAGGCAGTTTCACCATTTAGTTCAAGTGTGTAGGACAAGGGATACGTTAAAATTGCATGATAACAGCCCTCAAAGACTTGAGTTTAAGACCACTGATATAAACCATTGTGGAGACAGAAACTGACTGCCACAAAATCAGGGCTTGGGTTGGAGTAGGAAGAGTCACCCTCCAGTCACTTACCACCCTATGGAGAGACCATGCTCTCTAGAAGAACAATAAGATGAAATTCTTGGGGATGCTGGTACGGTCTGTGGTATTGTATGCCTGCAGGACATACAATACCACAAATAAGAGACATACTGGCACTGGAAGGACAACATCAGAGACTTGACGGGAAGATTAATGAGGGAACGAATGGCTGTCATCACCAGAGAATGGAGAAAAGAGGTGCAAGCTGCATCCATGGTCCCCAAACCTCAAAAATGAGGTTGGGTCTAGACCAGAGACTAGAAATTTACTTCTTCTATGAAGGTCTCAGAGGTTTGATAGAAAACATTAAAGGACAAGCAGCATTATGAAGGCAAAAGAAAACACCAGGCAACTCTGAGATGAAATTGTGGGGAAGCATGAGACGAAGTTACGTTCTAAAACCATACCTTAAACTTCAAACATGTCACACAGAGTTCCTCTATCCATCGGTGCAACATGAAAATAGTATCGCACAACTGCAAACTTATCAAGCAATGGAATGACTGGGCAGGGCAAATGTTAATCTGAGAACCAACCAAGAGGCTTGTAAGAAGTTCTGTATGTAGCCATCTGGGAAACACAGTAAGGAACTGAGGGGAGTGCATGTGTCAGATGAGAACAAATGAAAACTTTTTGGCCTACCACTACACTAGTAGTTGTGTTGCAATCGGATGGTTTTAGGTTTAATTACAGCTTCCTCCTACCTCAAGGTAAGGCACTGAATAACCTACCAAACTACGTGTATCTAATGCTTTGATTGGTCAGTATGACTAGAAAGGGGCATTTACATAAAAGTAAAACAGTTGTGCTACAATGTGCTAAGGTGATGCTTTTCTAGGGCAGTTCAAAACCCCTAAAGATACAGCAAGAGTTTTCATTGATAATGGAGGCAGAATCATTCTGTAAAAATGTTTGATTTCAGCAAGGAGTAGGTATCTGGTCAGAGTTGAAGGGAAGATTGATGGAGCTAAATGCAGTTTGACCGAGGATACTCTGCGAGCCATCGTACACACGGATTGCAGAAAGCACAACGTCATCAACAAAAAGATCAAAGTGGTTGGATTGGACACAAAAGTTGTGAAAGGTTTCTGTTCAAATTTGGACGCAGTGGTCTAAATACTTAAGAGTTCAGCATTTTGCTGACTTTGCTCCTGGAAAAGGACAGAACAGGCTGCTTGGCTAACTGGTCCTCATGCATATTTTATGTTAGAAAAACACATGTTGAGGTCTTTTAGATTATGGGTGGGGTTGATTAAGCTGTCGCTCTAATTAACTCACAATCTTGGGTGTTCACCAAATGGAACCGCTGTGGTATCATAAGAGCATGATTTGCCAAAAAATATTTAGCAAGAACTTTGAAAAAGAATTGATAATTTTATCCTGTCTGTAAAGTCTTTGGCTTTCTATAGAAAAAAAAAATCCCGATTCTGCTCTGTTGGTAGAGGATGGTAGAAAGAAATCAAAGAGTCAGGATTTGGCAGGACATAAAGCCAGATGGCCATTACAGAGCCAAACCAAGCATGCCAAACACTTGTCACAGGCCATACAACCATCAGGCTAAAGGAGACACCTAGCGATAACCTTCTTTGACAAACATGAGAGTTTCTATCCCTTCTGTTTGGACCTCAGCGCCCTAATTCCTCAAATTTCTTCCAATTTCAATAAATAGCTGAGGTTTCTGTCAGAGCCACACAGAGTTCATTGTGATTTTACTCAAAAACAAGCACATTTCTGTCACTCCCTGTAAAATAGATGTGTGGCTTGTTAGAGGTGGACAGACACACACACACACCCATAAAGGGAGACATTCAGCCAGCAAGTCTCACTATGTCTGAGTTTCTGAGCTGATATGGGCTGGCATGAGAGACTTGAGCGTTCTAAATCTGGGAGGGGGCAGACTGGAAGATTATCTGCCGAAAATGGGAGCACAAATAAGAGACATCATGTATACTTGTTCTTTTTGGGTTTCCTCTCTCTCTGCTTCACTGTCAGTGGTTTCCATTCTGTTGGTTCCAGAAATTACATCCATTTCTTAGAAATTTGAATTTTATGTTTGTGGCCTCAAGCAATCTGACTCTGACTGAGATCAGCAGTGTAAACCCAGTGACCCTAATGCTTCTGAAACAATGGTGCATGCAGTGTCTCACGCTGTGTTGGATAAATGCAACGCTCCCCATCTGTGTTAACCTAGTCTGGGTCGTGTCTGTTCAGGTGTGAATGCCATGTTGAGGAAGGTAGCTGTGGCGGCGGCCTCGACCCCTCAAGTGGAGATCCGCCAGGACGGCGAGCAGTTCTACATCAAGACATCCACCAGCGTGCGCACCACCGAGATCAACTTCCATATCGGCGAAGAGTTCAACGAGGAGACTGTGGATGGCCGCAAGGTCAAGGTAGGACGACGCAACCTGTTCTCTTTAGGTCTAAGAATTTGAAATGTGGCATGTAAAAAAACTGCGACATAAAGCCAGAATCTAAATCCTGGTTATTCATTTGGTAGTTTTGGTTCTTCAAGTTACAACTTTGTTTTTTATTTTATTAATTCTTTCAGTACTTTCTGTGATCTGGTCGAGCACAAGAATAAAAGAAAATCTTAGTGGAAACTGCAGTCACCTCGTACGCAGATGACGCTGTGAAAACCTTTGAAGGGGAATGCTAAGCAAAATTTACTATTTTGAGTTTTGCGTCATAATATAATGTCATTCCCTCATCAAAAGTTTAAGTTGTTGTTTATATATACAACATTATCATTACAGCTGAAGGTAACATAGTAGCTTGATTGCGGTATGAATAAAGTATATATACACATCAAATATTAACCAACATATTCGATGTGTACTGACGATTCTAATCATGGCACATGACAAATTTCAATGTCTGATATTGATTTTCACAACTGTTGACTACATGGTGTGTTTATGTTGTCTTTTTTTTACGTTTTCACAATGTAAAGCACTTTGAGCTTCCACGTTATTGAAATGTGCTATACAAATAAACTTCATAAAAATAAAATGGCCCCACATGCCTGGGCAACACATAATTCCGCCCCTTTAACAACACATTGATGGGGTTAAACTGAGCTTTTAGTTGTAGAGTGTTAAAGAAATAAATCAGAAAATCTCGCTTATGTTTCTGTATTTCCTGGATTACTCTTCTTACTCCACACCTTTCAGTCCTCTGTGATGAGTTCACTTACTTATCATGTGCTAATTTATTATGATTGTTTTCGCAGCGGCAGACTCTGTTTGTGCCCATCGCCAGCAATAAATGTAATTGGTGTCCTCAAACAAAGGCGCAGGGCCAGTGGGGCCTGTCTGACCCGTTTGTCCCCTGGGCCTTTGCCCAGTAGGCCCGGGCACTGATCCCTAGATGCTTCACCCCGCAGCCACTCAGAGTGTTTAATCCCAGTGAATCCAGCATACTACTGTGTTCTTCCATTACACTTTTCTTATACAAGACATTTTGAGAATTAAATGGGACTGAGACACAAACGAGTCAACAGGCTTTATGCTGCAATTAATTTTAATTAGGATAAAAGTAGGGGATTGTATCAACAGTGCCTTGCCAAAGCATGCATACATTTTGAAACCCTAAAATGTCTGCAGCAGACTCTTACTACTGTTGATATGAAAGGGAATGTCTTCCAGAAAGAGACTGCGTGAGATTAAAATTTGCGGGAGGTGTGCAAGGTTAAGGTCTTCCAGAGAGAACGTAGAAAAACAACAAGACTCTTGAGTCTAAAACTGGATTGTTTGGGTGCCAGAACAGATAAAATATTTGGTACAGTCCAGGAAAAGAACCTCACACCGTCTGTGAAGCGTACAGGTGGCAAAGTAATGGTTTAGGAATTTGTTGGACCAGGACTTGGCCAGTTCACCCTCATAACATCCACCATATTAGAGGATACTTGATGAAAATGTGAGACCATCTGTAAAAACCTTGAAGCTGAAGTAGAATTGGAACATGACAACAAGCAAATATCTAGAAAATACGACTAATGACTGACTGAAAGAAGTGGGGCAAACCTTTCTCTGATCGATGTGAGAAACTGGCAGGTGAGGTAGACACAAGAGCATTTCACCGTTAATTCACCCACAGGGGCTCAGATTGGCTATTTGGAGGTACGGTTTTCAAACTTTCTCTTAACTTTATGCTAATATCTCTCTTTTTTATGAATAAAACTTTTTTGTTTTCTGAGATCAGTCAAATTGTCTTCATTTCTTGTCAACGACACTATGTAACCAAGAGTGCGAGAACGTGTTGTCCTGTGAAGGTGGGTGATGAAAAACTAAAGTCCTTCCTCCAGTCTCAGCATTTGGTATGATGTTCACGTCTTGGTAGAAAAGGCTGGATCGAGCCGGATGACAGTTTCTCTTTGAAGCCCTTCACACCCGGAGGAGAGGGGGGATTCACTCATCTTCACACACACAAGACAGATAAGTCAACTAGCTTTCCTTGCATTTTGTTAAAGTATGGTCTTAAATTAGGAATAATAATAATAAAAAAAAACATTGCAAAAACTTTACCAAACGAAAACATCTGGAGTCCTACCAGCTTTCTTATCGTATTAGTACCCAGGGACAACAGATATGCTCCGTGACATGATGCAATAGGAGTGAACTGGTTTCGTAGCAACGTTTCCTGATAGCATCTCAGCTCTGAGATATACAAGACGTCTGTTTCATGGAAACGCATAATGTATTAGAGAAAGCGGATGAGTAGGACTGACTGTCGGTCCTTATCGTATCCAAAAGAAACCAAATGATCACAACTTTCCCGTCAAAAATTGCGTGATTCATCTCATCGTCACAACATTCATTGCTCCTCTATTAATCCTTTTACACTCATAAGAAAAAATAAAAATAAATTGTTGATGTAATGTTGCATTGGGAAATCCTGCAGGCGGCTGGAGTTCTCGCAGTAACATGTCAAACTTCCCTCCACAGATGTATATAATGTATCCACCCACACTATGTGCTGCATGCTGACTAGGGTTACATAACACAGAAAGCAGGAGTGGATGACGGCTGAACTTTCCAGTTTCTTTCAGCATATTAGGAAACTAGAGTTTGGAGTTTGCAACAGGAGCCTTCTGTCTGTTGTTGTCTTCTGCTGTATGCAGATCACAGACCAATGTCGCATATTTTGGACACATTTTAATTATTTAATTATTTTTTAGACACTAATCATACACATTTGAGTATTCAAAGCAGTTTTTATTAATTGCCTCCCATCCAGTGATGTACACAGGTAGGTAGAGGGAGGTGCTAGAGGGCCTGCTTTATTTCCTCTGGATAGAAAAAGTGCCCTTAGGAAATCTTTTTCTTTCTTTTTTTTTTTTTTTTTAGCAATGTATGGTATGTGGTCCAAGGCAGCACCTCTGGCTTTAAAAGCCTACATTACCAATACTCTTCCCAACATAGTTTTATCATCAGTTTGCAGGGCTTGCGCTATTTAATCTGAATTTTTAAAAAATAATTCCCCTCAGCCATGGACCACAAAAGGCGCCTTTTTTTTTTCTCCCACTTGAGCAAAATGTCTTTGCATGTTTCTGCCTACATCAGTCCATAGTCATATATTCAGAGAGAATCTACACTTGGGAGAAAACATCAATACTTAAGAATATTACCAGAAGGGAAACTTTGAATTTTGATGGAGTCTTCAAATTATGTTTGCTGACAAGGAGAGTAACCTTGTGAAGTGAGAGAATTTGCTTTTTCTTTTTCCTTTTTTTTTTTACGTGCTGCCTCACTAAAAAAAATCTGGGTATAAACCCAAATCCTGGGTCAAACGTGGATCGATTCCATCCAATGTCCCATTACAAGTTGTTTTATGGGTTTGATGTAATAAACTGCATTAGAAAAACAGGAGCGGTTTAGGGTTGGGCAGCGCTGTTCTCCTGTGGTCACAGGGAGGCACAGGAAAGCAAATATACACCTCATTAAGGAGCTCTGTTTATGCAATGTATGTCAGTTTTAGGTTTCAACTACATAAACTCTAATATTGGTATAAAGCTTCAACGTTTATTTCACAGTCAGTACAATTTTTGTAAACATTAGTGCTATTTTCTTTACCATTCTGTGCACAAACTATAAATATGTCATTTCAGGAGGAAACAAAAACAGTCTTAGGCGCTGAAACAACACAGTCTGGAGGTCCCTGTGGGAATCAGGGCCCACTGAGCCCGGCACATGCTCTTGCTGGGTGGGGGGCGTTTCTGTGGAGTGCTGGCAGACTCTCAGGTGCAGCGATCTGGCAGAGGAAACCGTAGTGGGTTTAGTCACCTGTGGTTGGCGGGATTACACTGTGATGTACGTCTGGCAGTGAAGTTCATTAACTAGAGCCACAAGGTTAAAAAGCTCCGATTATTCCGACTGACTTTGGTCGGATTAGCCAGGATCTAGTAACTTCAGGAAGGGGGAAAGTGATGGATGGCTTTCCTGTCACTTCCAGATGTGGTTGAGAACGTTTGGGTTGCTCTAGAGAATGTTATTCAGTGAGAATGTCTTTTAGGCAAATCTTTTCCATCTGAGACAAAGTTATAGAGGGGAAATATTATGTGTATTTCAAGCACTTACTGCCATCTCATAGCAAAATTGAGTAACTATGTTACCTTCAGCTATTTAAAAAATTCTGTATATATATATCAGACATGACTTAAATTAAATTTGACTTCATAATTTAACGCCTTGAATTTATGTCTCTGTCTCTTCAAAAACTCCTGCTCTTTCTGAAACTCCGCCTTCCTTACAACATCACAGCTTTATGAACCCTTTAATAATGTTTTAACCAGCGTTTCACTTACAAGTAGCTCGTATAATGAGCACAGCAGATGTTTGTTAATTGCTGCCACTAGTCTGAAGGAGCTGACTAGTGGCAGCTACTGAGTTACTGTCAGGCTCAGTAGCTTAGAAGCTGCTGCTGTGGGGAGGAGCTTCGTCCTCGAAGGCGGGGCTAGGTCCAGCCAGCTGTTTTACAAAGCTGAATGGTTGGAGATTAAAGGATTTCTCAAATACGCATAAAAGAAACAAGTCAACACTCCAGGCATGTTTTTGATGAGGGTATAACATTATAACGTGATGTAAAGCTCAAAAAAGTCCCATTTTCACGATACTGCCCCTTTAATTACTCATTTTGAGCTGAACAACTGTGACAAAAGTCAGACTTTGAACACCCAACATTCACACTTTTAAGTCTATGAAAGGTAAGCTGTTGTTTTGGTTGGAAAAGGATCATAACACGCTTTATGCCACATTGTTTCTAATGAGTGTTGTGAACTCATGAAAGCAACACTGTTCAAAAAAAAAAACATTAAGTAGTAAAACAAACCTACATGGTGAATTTGTATTACTGATGGGAATGCGTTGAAGCTCTTTAGAGAAGAAAGCTAATGCGTGAGAACATTTTGACTGAGAAATTGTTTTCTAAGACAGAGACTAAGATCAATACTGGAGCTCAAATGTTTCTGTAGCTAATTGACTGTCTTCTGGCTTCAGGGGGTGGGGCGGAGTTAAAGTAAAGCTTTAGAAAAGCTCTGAGGTTTTCAGAGCTTGGCAAGGATTCTGTATGGCAGCCTGCAGGGCCCAAAACCTTTGATATGGTGATTAACATTTGCCTATGAAAGACCGAGGCAGCTGCTTAATTCACAACTGAACTACAGTTCTTTCACAAATCAAGAGCAACTATTAAACAAGTGTTATGGTGTCAGTACCTTTACAAATATCCTACAATGCCAGAAAAGTGTTGATAGCATATTTTGGATATGGTAGTCTCCCAGCCATAGTTAGCTAGCTAATGACACTCCAAAGACTTACACCTGAGTGCGTCATTAGCTTAAAAATTGTTCAAAAGTATTTGGTTGTAAAGGGGGAAAAAAAAACTTTTTGAGTCAGACAACAGAAGAAAAATTATTAGTGTGGCAGAAATAATTGGACATTTTCAGAAGATTTCTGCCATGATTCATCCTCAAAGCAAGAAGAAACTACATTGCATCATACAGTTACTCTGTGATAAAGGGAGAAGACATTAAAGACATCAATTTCTTTTCTGTGCAGAGCCTGGCCACCTGGGAGTCAGAGAACAAGATTTACTGTCAGCAGACTCTGGTGGACGGAGACGGCCCGAAGACCTACTGGACCCGAGAGCTGAACGGGGACGAACTCACACTGGTGAGTACGTACCAGTGAGTTGTGGCTGTAGGGAGAGTCTTGTGATGATTAGGCTTATAATGGTATGATATCTTAACGATAACTGGGCCCTGAGGCAAAATACCCTTAAGTATTTTTGCTTTTTTTTTTTTAAACTCCATCTGCCCATTCATTCATCTAAAAAGACGAAGCCAGACATTCCTAAAACAAGGGACATTCTCCCTCTCTATCTGGAGATCCTGAAGCACTTAATACGCCATAAGGGATTTATATGCCCTCTCACTTCCAGGAGGTTTCCACCTCTAGATCAGATGCATGGACCACCTCAAATGACTCCTTTCGATAGCGAGTATCGGTGACTTTGCTCCAAGCTTTTCCCTTTATAGAGCTTCGTTATAGAGCTGTGAGGCTGTTCACTTTAATTGAACTCCAGTTTGTTTGTCTAGAAGGTCCGGTTTGTTTGGTGAGGTGTGAATGTGCAGTAAAACTCTGATGTGGACCAAAAAGGGGAACTCTGGTCCACCTAACTTTGGTCACGGTTCGCTTGAAGTGAACTCTAGCATGGTTTGAACGCCTAGGTGAACACTGAACAGACTGGAGACCGCTCCAAAAGCAGGAAGTGGACTATGGCACAGAGCACTCTGGGTAAATACAACCAAAACAAACATGCAAATCTAGTGCCATTGGGAGAAATGGCTTTTGGTCTTTTGCTAATGACAAAAGAGAAAATCTACAAACACTAAAATTTGACGCTACTTGATTTTTGTTTACTTTTCATGAAGAAGGAAATTACTCTCATGCCTTCTTCTGAGGTTTTTGTGTTGTGTCATTAAGAGGTTCTTGGTGCGGCGCCACCACAGGCGACCAAGCAAACAGGTTGCTCAAATGGTTTGGTTCGGCAACGGCAGTGTGAACGCAAACCGTACCAGCTGAAAATGTAACACATTTTGTAATTTTGTTCCAAAATCGAACAGAGTCTACTGGACCATCATGTGTGAAAACACCCTAAAACTAAGATCAACCTCACCTGAACAAGTTTGATGAGAGCTTGTGCCTCAAACTACCCCTAGCAGGGAATAAGCTTGTAGACCAACTGGTGATCAAGTCTTCCCCCAAGAGGTGAAGTTCAATCACCAAAAGTCAGAGCATTGTCTCAGGAACACAAACTTTTCCTCCTGGTGATCAAACCCTGCCTTATGGAGCATTTGGCCAGTACCTCAGTTACCTAAGGTACTGGAAAGTCTTCTTCACGTGGATCTCTACCTAACAGGTGGTACACCTGCTAGAAAGACATCATTGATATGATGCGTCTGGCTTTCTCTCTGGGTCTTCTCTGGTATCTCAACAAAAGGACTTTAAATTCTAGGAAGGGTATGACTAAAGACTTAAGCACCTTTAAAACTTTTGTTTTTTCTTTATTTACCTGTACCTTGATACAGGTAACCTACTCATAGATTAACAGTGGTTTTGGTTTCACAAAGCCAAACAACAAATCTTTCTCCAATATTATCAAATGTACAAGAAAAGTGTGCTCTGGTGCGACTCTGGCTTTTGCTTCTTGATGACCACTAAGCCATCAGATGCCTCAAGATGAGATTTTCATCCGGCCTAGACCGCTCCTGTTTGAGAAATGATTAATGAAGTCAGGCAGGCGATGTCTGAAGTCACCCTAGAGATTCAACCGCAGAGGAAATGGGGCCCGTTTCCCAAGAATGTGAGCCTTCGTCTTCCTCGTAGAGAGATGTGAAAGGAGAACAAGAGGAGCTGCTACGCTGACATAGCAGCAACCCCCTGCCTGTATTCAGCCAGATTTACATGTGCAGATGTCAGTGGGTCTAAAGCCCCTTGAAGCATCCGTGGGGGGATTAGGGTTAGGGATACAGTTCTCAGGGTTTCAACGACTACAACCGGCTCTACGTTTAGTGCTCCCACAGTCTGTTTTGTTGGTGGAGGATTTTTCTAAGAGAGGGAAAGCCTAAACCAACAATGCGTAAGGTTCAGATGCTGAAAACTCTTATAACCGGATGTTTGATCAGCTTTCTGTTACAGCCTAGAGGCAAGTAAGGATAAGAGAGGGAGGGGGGAAACCTTAATTAACGTTGGGAGTTCGAGGTTCCTCATTGTTCAGGCTGGCAAGCTGTGAGGGCAGAGCGTATGAACTCCTCTGTGATGAGTGGGTGATAAAAGCAGAATGCGGTTAAAGCCCCTCTGCCCTGCCGGTGACACTGGCCGGCCGCCCTGCAGGAGCCGAAGCTTTCATGCACTGATGGAGGTTGATGTGGCCGAGCCGTGACATTAGCAGAAGCTCTTTGTTTCTCGGCCCGTCTCTCCTTGGACTCAACGGCTCAAAGTTCTCGGTAGCAGTCGCAACAAAACCTCCATAAACCTCGTATTTATCCTCATTACTGACGAGTTTAAAGATTGGTATGAGATTGGTTTCTTTTTAATGGAGCTTTAGTTTAGTTGCCATGGCAACACTAACAGGTAAACCATGTCATTATTCACCTGGGACTGTTGTTCTAGTGTTGATGCTACAGCAGCTTGACATTGTCCATGTGAGCATGAAGGACAACAGAAATAACCTTGCAAAGAAGGGAAATTATTCTTATTAGTTTTGTTTAAGCAGACGGCTCTTCACCCAATAAGTAATATTTATTTTCACTTCTATTCCTTATTAGCCACATGGCTTTGCAAAACTATTCATATCATATCATCGTTTTGACATAAACTTCTGTTGTTTTTTTTTTAAGTGGGATTTTATGTCACCAACATCGGGCGCAGTTTGTGCTCGTCAAAAGAGAAAAAAATCGGGGCTAATTTTTCAAAGCCATATTTTCACCATGTTATTCATTCATTAATAAATGTCACGATTTCAAGTTAAATATTAAATTAACAAGCCAAATATTTAGAATGGAGCTAAAGTTTGTAAGCTGTTTGGCTTGCAAACTAAATATTTTCTAATTAGATATTTAGTTAGCAATATTTAGCTAGAAAATAAGTATTTGCTTACTAAATACTTAGTTAGCAAGCTAACTCATATTAGCTTTCTAACTAGCAAGCTAACTAATAGGTTGTTAGTAGATAACTAATAGCTTGCTATTGCTAGATATCACAAACTAATTATTTAGTTAGTTAATTAACTAAATATTAATATTTGCCAACTAAATATTTAGTTTGGAGCTAAATATTTGATTTACAAACTACATATTTTGCTTGATAACTAAATATTTCACTTCAAGCTAACTAGTTTAACTAAATATGTAACTCAGAGGTGAATGCTTAAATTGTAAACTAAATATTTAGGTTTCAAACTAAATGTGTAGTTTGTAAACCAAATATTCAGCTTACTAATAAAATATTTAGTTTGGATATAAAAATGTAGGTTTAGGCTAAGTATTTATATTCAAACTATATATTTAGCCTGCTAGTTAAATATTTAGTTCATTCAAACGGCACTACATGCACAGACCAATGCAAAGTAAACCACAATTAAGAGTAAAAGGAAAATTACTATAATTTTTTTGAATGAAGCCTAAAGAATGACAGATATCAGTGAATACTTTGTAACACTGTAGCATAAAGTGCAGTGTGAGAAAAGTAAGGGTTGCCTCAAGATGTTGTAAGTCCAAATCGAAACCAAATCAAATCATAAAGTTCAGAAAAAAGACGTGCGAAAGTGTCGCACATTCACATGTATTCAAGATGTTTAGAACTACCAACAAGCGTCGTTTAACGGTTTCCAAAGCCAAGCTCAACAAGTGGAAATGAACGGTCTTTTCGGACGAGGGACCAGTCAGTTCAATTACTCTACACTAAATCGCATGTGACAGCCTGCTGTGAATCAGCTCCTGATTGTCCTTCAAACGTCTGGGAATGTCTGACCGTCTGAGAGTCTGCATGTTTTTCAAACCACAAGAAGGAAAATTGTCGGATCGCCCCATATTCCCACCGTTAGTTTGTTTCCAGTCTGAACGATGGGCGCTCTAAGCAATGTCAGCATCGCTTGTTTTTCTGAAAAGGAAGACAAAAACAATATACATCCACTAACCGGAGATTGACCTAGAACCTGTTGGTGGTTCAATATGGATTTCTGATCGTTAAAATCTTGGAAAGTGTTTAAATATCTCTGGAAAACAAACAAACAAACAAAATCTGAGTCGCAGACGCAGAGAAAGCCGGATGGTTCAGCCTGAGACTTGCATTCGGAACAGCGATAACAACGCGACGGTCTCATTGTGTGTGGCAGTTCATGCTGTAAGTGGGGCACATTTCCATAGGATCTGCATAATGTGTGTAATTGGTTTAGTCTGGAAGCAGTTTAAGAGGAAAGAGGGACGGGAATTCTATTGAGCAACATCAGCCTGAAATGAAACGGATCCTCATGCAGGCGAGGAGCAGACTGCAGCTTAGACAATACTTGAAAGTTTCACTCCAGCCGGTACCTAAAAATCTTATCCATTCTGAATCAAAGTGATACGCAAAGTTTTCATTTACAGTCAGAGGTATTTGGCCAAAGTTCTTCCTCCTTGTATGGAGGACAGAGTGATAAATCTATCTTCTATAATCAATTGTCCTAGCATTTTGGGAGGGCTGGTTCCTACAAATTATGCGACATTATATAAGATTTTATACATTTTTATCTATCTGTCTATCTTAAAATGAGCAACACACGAAGTAAAGTTAGGATTCATTCAAAACTGAAATAGCTCCTTAATTCAGCGTCGATAGAAAATGTTCAAAGTTGAAGCTAACATTAGCGTCATTATTGACTAAAGTTTTGTTAGCTCCTGTATTCTCACCTTGTTCTGACCTTTTTTACTCTTTTCAACACAACTCAATAACAACTTCAAACCAGGAGTATAAAACGTAAATAGAACAGGGGGTAGAGCTTCAGAGCTAACACACTTACGTTAGCTTACCCTTACTTCACCGTGCGAAAACAGAAGAAAAAGACCTCCCGTCTGAAAGTCATGTTTCAACACGTTGCCACTGAACCTGATCGAAGGGTTTCATCTAAAATATTTTGGAAAGAAAGGAAAAAAGATGTTTCAAAATTCACATGTTTCCATTTGGAAAATGTAACTTCAGTTTGTGCAGTTTTATGGCTAATGGAAACGCAGCTACGTATGTGCTAATCTGTTTTTTGAGACCACCGCAGACGAACACTGAGGTACAAAGGAAAACAGTACGGGCTAATCAATATAAATGATTGAAATGCAACCCCTAACCCACTTTTCCTGTTTTCCTGCAGACGTTTGGTGCAGACGACGTGGTGTGCACGAGGATCTACGTACGGGAGTGAGGCCTCGCGACCTTCACCTGGACAAAGCTCATGTCAACCTGTCCCGCTTGACTCAATAACAAGTTTCGCCAAGTTTCCTGCGCAACCTAACTTCTCGGCATCAAGCATAACAGTCTCCACACATGCAATAGCAAAGTGTCGATATATTGTTTGTTTGTAGTTAACATTGTGTCTGCAGTACAGTAGCTAGCTCTCTCTCTGTGTCCATGCCTACAACCCAGGTGATGATAACGTAGGATTTAGTCATCGGCTGCGTCAACCAAGTGTTCATGTTTGATGAAAGGAAGCAATAAAAAACACATGGAACAAATGACAGCGGGGAATCTCATTAATCGTCATGGGTTAGTGGAAGAAAAATTTTATATTTACTGTGGTTTGTATATATATTTTTTTCAAATGGATAATCTAAGAAGTAGTCAACAGTTTATGGCATACATCTCTAAAGTTTTAGTCTAATCTATTATCTGATGTCGTTGAAGCACATTCTGTGTACCTTGGTTGGGATTGGCGGCCAACAGTCTCCTTTGACATCAACAAGGTATTTTTGTCCACAACTGCCTCTCAATATACACGTTTTTCTTCTTCTGACCATTCCTTGTTCACATGGAGAAGGCGTGGAGTGTAATCTCAGTAGATTACCATTTTCTAAAATCTCCAAACCAACAGCCGAGTCACTGAAATCCCTACAATCTGTTTGGTCCTCTGTCGTCCCAGGCTCATCTTTATGTTCTTGATGTTTTCAGGCAGGATTTAGATCTCGCGACTTTGGTGGCTTTGCAAGATGGCTGACTTTCTGGTCATTTCATTTCATTTTCCCTGAAATCTGAGTCATAATCCTGTTAAAAGACCCAGTGATGATCCTTGAGTATAAAATAAAAATTAAATGAGGCAAAACAAATGCTGTCCAGCCAAGGAGTCGTTGGGCGAGAGGCGAGGTTCAGCCCGGACAGGTCGACCCGTTTATCACAGCACAACACAGAGACATTGAAATGACATGTGAACTAGGGCTGCATTTATGTTTATTTTAGTAATCTATTATTCTACAGATTATTCTGACGATTAATTGGATTTAGAAAATTGCCACAATGCAGATTTTTCTTTTAACCAAGCTTTATTTGGTTAAATGGGCTTTTTTTTTTTTTAATACAATATTAGAAATACATTAAAATATTCAAATAAATTATTCAATTCCTTTTTAAAGGAAGTAAACATTTTACGGCTTAAAGTTCAGTAACATGCCTTTAGTGAATTTGAACCAGGTGAATATAAAAAAAAATTCCATCTGAGGAGTTTGACAGGCAAAGGTTTTTAATTATTATTATCTTATATATATATATATATATATATATATATATATATATATATATATTACAAATTTGGATTATCATTTTGAATATCTTATTTGTTTTATGTAATGA
>CAEGAE010062752.1:0-63191 GCA_903067095.1 Girardinus metallicus | reverse complement strand
TAGTTAGTTAGTTAGTTAGTTAGTTAGTTAGTTAGTTAGTTAGTTAGTTAGTTAGTTAGTTAGTTAGTTAGTTAGTTTTCTTCTTCAGCTTCATGAGACGAAGTTTGTTACCTGAACAAAGGATGTGGCTGCATCTGGAAAACAAGAGCGTCGTTGCAATGTCCCTGAAAAATAGTTATACCAGATTATTAGAATTATTTCATCTAGAATAAATAAAGCAGTGTTTCCACTTCGTGCTTTGATCCTTTAAACAGACGCCTGCATGTTTTCTGCATCCACTGAGCTGCAGCATGCGGCTCCGTCTCATGAAACGTTGGCAGGAGACGCTCACAGTGTCAACAAGCAGGATGTAGTCGCAGCTTCCGCCAAACACAACCACGTCTGAGTCTCTGCCGCCGCAGGCTGTGTGCCACAACCTGAGACAGGAAACACAACCATGTCAAAATAAAACTGAGTGAACACGATTTCACTCAAAAATATACATACATGCTCAAACATATAAATTCACCCTCAGCGGTTGAATGTCTATGAAAGAATAGTCTGCATATTTGGCTGCATATTTATCCTGACAGAGCAGTTTAACTCACAATTACATAAAAATACACTAAATAGTTAGTTATTAAATACTCCATCAAGTAAAGAAATGTCCCCCATGAAAGAAGAACCTAAATAAATATAGTTTTTATTTTGTTAATCAGGGATTTTTTAAGATTTATTTATTTATATTTCATCTATGTATTCATATCATTTATTTCATAATGGTGTTTCGCTGCCTTATTAATATAAGTACTATTTCATGAGGGCTGGAGATCCTGCAATAACTTAATAAATAGTAAAACTGACTAAAAAAATAAGCTCCCTATTAAAAATATTTTTATCATGTATTTTGTTTTTATTCATGGAGACAATTATACATTAGATGAATCATTTACTAATTTTATTAAATAAAATTTTACTTACCAATTCACAGCAAATATCTCAAGGTACTTCACGAAATTAATTATTTTAGTTTTATTAATTTAAAAAGTTTTTATTTATCTTTTAATTTAATTCTGAATTAAACTGCTCTCCACAGAAACAAACCCCTTCAAGCTGAGCTGAAATGTGCTGCGACCCGCAGAGAAAAGCTAAATGTTTTCTGTAAAAAGCTTTCAGGAGTTTATCCCGACGGTTCGTTTTCCACTGCTGACCTTTAAGGTCAGCCTGGTACCTGGGCTTATCCTGGTAGGGATGCTCAAACTCCCTCCACTTCTTAGTTTCTACGTCAAACAGCCAGCCGTCACCTGAAGTGGAAGGTATGTGAAGATGGAGAGATCTGAACTAAAAACATGAGCTGGATGCTAATCGGATGAACATGCAGGTACATTTTGCTCACTCATTGGTTTGCAGTCGACACTGAGGCCTCCGAACAGGAAGATGGTGGACTCTGACACAGCCGTGACCGTGTGCCAGGATCTGCCCACCGGAGCCGCGGATGAAGGAACTCTGCATACGGATCACAGTAACCGTCTGCATGATACTGAACATTTTCAGCTAACGTTTGGTCGGACATGTTGACTGAATACGACTGGAGCGTTCTGTGTTTGTTTACTGACATTTCAGTCCACGTCCAGGATTCAAGGTCTAGGCAGTGAAGGTCATTCGTCCTGGTTTCCTGTGAGTAAAAATTAGCAAAGCAGCTAGCATCCAGCTGTCCTACATCCGGCTAATAATGCACAGATATTTACATGCACTGTATGAAAATATAAATGTTTTTTCATTGTCTGTCATCAGGTCAGCAGTGTGGGCGCTAACCCACTGACAGCAGAACTAATTTTTTTCTTAGCACTTGAGCGTTTTTGCTCACTTTTAAAATGTTTACTGCATTTAGCTTCCACTACATTCATTTTTCATGACAAATTTTAAAGTGCTACTTCAACTTCCAGCTGGATAAAGTTCAAGTTTTGGTTATCAACTGTAACAAATTCTTCAAGTAGTCAGACATTGACATTCATGCTCTTATTTTGACAAGTGAGGTCTGTTGACACAAAAGTTTCATTTCCTCTTGTCTTTTTTTTCCCCCAATAACTTTATGACAAGAAACATACAGGAAAAAAATGAGCTAAGCGTTTTAACATTAGCTTCCGCTACATGCTATGTTAGTGTAGCGCAGTTCCCAAACTGTGGGGCGCGCCCCCGACGGGGGGCGCCGTGCCATTGCAGGGGGGGCGCAGGAAGCGGTATGGATGAATGGAAAAAAAACAACAACAATGAACGCTGTGTGCGCTGACTCTCCCTATTTGTAATCAACAGGGGGGCCAGAAAATGTTTGGAAGCCACTGGTGTAGCGCATTAGCATTAGCTGAACTAGCATTTATGATTAAACATTAGAATCCTGACCCACTTACTCTGGTTCTGTCAGAAGGAAAACATTCATCAACCTGTTGTGAGAAGCAAATCTGCCAAATACTAAAGAAACGGATGTACGGTTCTGATTTTGTAGGACGTTTACAGCAGCATCAAAAAGCAAAAAGAAATCATTTGGATGATCCTTCCTGGTGTAAAACATGAGAAGTTTAATACGATTCAGACACTATGAATAAAAAGTTTAGGTTTTTTACAGTGCTTATGAACATCTGGTGCCAGCCGTAGTTCCCTCACCATGACTCGGCCTCCACAGACGTAACCTCTGCGCCCCAGCGTGGCGCCGGCGTGGGCGGCTCTGGGAGCGGGAGGCCGGCCCTGCAGGAGGAAACAGAACGGTTCTGGTCAGAAAACGTCTCGGACCGCAGGGTGGAGACTTGTTCACGATGCGCTTACATGAGTCTGGGGTTCAGCCCAGCTGCCTTTAACTGGGTCAAACACATGAACTTCATTGTTCCATCCCCAAAACAAATCATCCACCTGCAAACAGAACCATTGTCTCAAAGATGCTAAGAAGTTCGGTCCAGATGGTCAGCAGATTAATTACCCAGGATGTTTCATCCAGGATGAAGTTTCGGTTCCTGCTGGTGATGTCAGCCAGAACCTTATGGCCGTATCCGCCGAAGTAGATGAGCCTGGAAGAACAACACAGCATGGAAATAAACATTTATATTTACAACAAAGTCATACCCAGAATATTTTTTAATGTGTTGATAAATGTTGATCTGTGGTTCTTTATATTGTTACATCTTTATACTGAAATCTTTCAAAGCTCTCTGAACATCCCAGAACATCTTAGCTGTGATTTGGACTAAACTGGACTTGGCCTGTCAAACTTTAATCGCTATACATGAAACATAAAGTAATACATTGTTTCCCTGGTGCTACTTTTTTCCTAATGAAATCCTCTCCAAACATATTGCATAGCAAGGTGTGCAACGTTACTTTTCCTCTCATGAAGAACTGAGGGTTTGCTTTGGTTTGCTCTTGTATAAATGTGACTTTTTGTTACTCCCCATATCCATCACAGTCAATAACTTGACATCGAGTGAAGCTCAGGCTGGTCGTTTACTTTGTTTACTGATTCCATGCAACTTTTTTATTACGTCTTTTTTGTACAATTTATTCATCACATTTTCTTGATTATCATTCAATCAATCTGCTGAGTGTTTCTTAGGATTTCTTTTGCAATTTTTTAAATTACTTCCAGTAAAGTAAAAAAATAAGTCGTAGAAGTTAGAAATACTGCCCCCTGCAGGTGAGGGTTAGCATCACAAGTGATTTGTTTTACTAGAGTCACCTAGTAAATCAACCAATTTACGTGAAAAACTGGATGGATTGTAACTACAAGCCCCACGACTACATATATTAACATAATTAATCAGATACTATGTGACTGTTAGTTTGGTATTTTTCTACAATATACGATTTGGGAGGAAAATGAGAAAAAAGTATATTTTTCTGTGCAATAAGTGAATGACAACTACCACATGTAGCAGGTGTTTCTTCTACATTGCTGATCTGTGGATGTAAAAAAAACAGTAATCATAACAACAAAATGAATGTCTTTAAATTATACCTTTATTAGCAGTAGAGTTCTAATAAGCTGCATCTTTTTTGTTGTTTTTCTTGGACCGGCCACTTTGTCTTTTGTCTAACAGGCAGAATTTCAGGAAGGCTGTTCGTGTAGCGGTAATCTGTCCAGCCATGTCGATTTTAGAGACAAAAAGGTCGTCTTTTAAACAAGCCACTCATGTTTAGCATTTTTTAAACCATAGTTTCCCAAACTAACATTTTTACAAACTCAAGCCTGTCGATTCTGGGACGGTATCAACTTCTGACTAAAGCACACAATGAAAATAAGGAATCTGTCGTTCTGAGTTCCTCACTTTCCGTTATAAACCCAGCAGGACAGTTTGTCTCGATGTGAGGGAGCAGAACCAGAGTCCGGGATGATCTTCTTCCACACGTATTGACCGTCTGTCAGGTCGACACAGAACATCTGGACAAACACAGTCAGACGTTCACATTAACAGAGTTCAATTACATTTATTAGGCTAATTCAGGCTGATTATGACTTTATCAAACATTTAAACACATCAAATTATTTCACATTTACACGGAGGATCCTGCTTTTCTCCCAGTGACAGCTGGACATATTTCTATTCCATCATTAGAAGTGATAAATGAGAGGCAACATGGAAGCAAGCACAGAAAGATAGAATAATAATATTAAAATAGATTAAAGTGAAAATAATAAGTGCAAAAAAGGCAAAAATATGAAAACTAACAGAAAATGATGAGACTGAACAAAAAGGGCAAATTCACAAAAACCAACACATGAGATATTTTCAAAGAAGAAACTGCATTTATTGTGAAAATTTATTTTTAAAATAAGACGTTTAATTTATTATCTCAGTAGTATAATATATATTATAATTAGCTATGTTTAAAAAATATAAAACAGTAAATTTTGTACTATTTTCTCCACAGTTTAAGAGCATCAATATATATCAGAAAAATTGAAAATATGATTAAATCTAGTTACTGTGTGCAGTTTAGTGATAAAACTCACTTCTTTAAATAGGCGATGTGCTGAAGAAAATCATTTAAAATGGGAATGGCTTGTTTGTGGGGTTTTACATGCTACCATACAGTTACCTAAAACAGATGTAATAAATAGTTTTATTGTCATCACAAAGCTAACACAAAATGTGATAAATCTGAAGAATATGTCAATATCTTTTCCATGTTAAAACTGTTTTCTTATTTGTGTCAGTTACATTCAAACCCAATGAAATACTGAAAGTTACGGTTGGAGCAAAAGGTTAATAAGTTCAGGGAACGAATGCTGGCAAGGGGCTGGATAAACGCACAAAAAATAATCATATAATCATAATTATAGAAGAGAAGAGCAAGGTGAGGCGCTCCAACCTGATTGGTCTGTCCGCCGTCGTCACATCCTCCAAATATGTACATGTTTCCTCCGAGGGAGGAGCCACAGGTCCCAGACATGGAGGGAGGAACATGGCCCCTCATGTGAAACACCTGCCTTCAAAAACCAGGACAAAACAACCAGCAGACGAACGGCAGTCAGAAAACACACTGGAAGGTCAGCTGGAGGTCAGCTGAAGGTCAGCTGGAGGTCAACTGGAGGTCAGCTGGAGGTCAGCTGAACCTGATTAACTCTTACCATATCCCTCCCTCCAGGTCATAGACCCAGATTTCATCACTGGGAATAAAAACCTCTTCATCTGCAATCGACTGCAAAATAAAACAGGATTATTAATAACTAGCATCAATCCACACAAAGTTAGTCATGATTTCATTAAACTGTTTGTTTACAGATACAAAATGGAAGAAGGAAATGAATATGTACCAACATTTAGTTCCCACAAACGGCTGTTTGGTACCAGATTTAAAAGATGTCAGTCATTTCGTCTCTTTGCACTTCAGGTTGTTTTGTGCCTGATTTACTGGGTATGAAGTGACCTTTTGAACCCATCAGGGGGTAATAAGTGACATATATCAGCATTGTAAATGTATATGTATCACAATATATATTTTAGCAAATATTTATAGTAATAGCATAATATTTCATTTATATTGCAACATGTAATTATTGTTTACTCCACTCCTTTGGAGCTACATGCATTTCTCTATGAACAAATAGAATAGAGTATTATTATATAAAACTTAACTGGATGACTTAGACAATATCTTGTTTGTGCTGTAATTATATATTTGTATTTATATGTATATACACACTTGAAGTAAAACGATAAACTAAAAACAGTAATTAATGAAAATACTTCACTTAAAGTTAAACGGAGATGCAGTTGTTCAAATGAATTAGTACGAAATGACATGGCAAGGATCATGAACAGGGGAGGAGAGGGGGGGCAGGACTAAAACGTCCTGCGGTACGAAACGACCAAGAACTACAAAGACACGAAGTGACAGCTGTAGCCAAGCGCGGTGATGCTTTTCGTGCAGATTTCCGCGGATCTGGTGAGATATTGGTGTGTTTCTCTCACCATGTAGCCCCCCCACACATACAGCAGGCTGTCCAGCACCACCGCCGTGTGTCCGCTCCTTTCCCGGGCCACCAGCTCCGAGCAGTGCCGTTCAAAGGCGGGGTCCATCCTCCGTCCTGTCAGAAACGTTTATATTTACTCACTCGCGAAAGAGAAGAAACTCATTTTTAAAGATTCTCACAGGTTACAGTTCGCGTCCAGCTGCAGGGTCGCTTTCTCTCATGCTGTTAATTTCAGCATTTGCTCCCGACAACAACAAATTCATCGTCTCCACCATCAGCTGTGTAAACACTACTACAAAATAAAAGACAACTTCCGGTCTTTCAGCGTAACAAAATCTAATTCCTTTAATTCAGTTTGTTTGCACACACAGTGATATATGTATTCTTTAAAACGCCACAATAAAAACAACATTTTTAATTTATTCTCAATATAATAGTTATTTATGTGTAATAATACATTCATATATGAATGAAAATGCAACTTTTAAAGTTAGTTCTGCAAATAGTTAACCATGTTCAAAGGAGGGATGAAGGTTACATATAGAGGGTCAAAGTGGAAACCTATTTATTTCCACCAACTCAGACCGACAGGAAGCAAAGAAACAGTGTGTGCTCATCTTTCTCTGAGTTTATTTAAAGTCTGCCGCGTCAATATAATGGATCTGTTGAAAGCAAAACATTTTGTTCCTTAATGATAACTTTCCCAGTAAACCTTGACCCCTCTGGGTGCCTTTTAGTTGATTGGTTGTGTGTAAGTATTAAGGTGTTTGAAGAAGTGTTCGCAGCATTGATTCACACATTTAGATAAATATAAGTATTTATTATATTTCAAGTTTATTTTTTATATACTTAGCTCAACAGACAATTACATGCAGTCCAGATGAATTAAAAAAGTGAAATACAGTGAACCCGCCACCCATTTGCAGTTATTAAAGAGTTTTCTGCAGAACTTAGTTTCAAATTATATGTAAATTAATTTAGATATGTTTTCACCGAGCATGAAATATTTTTTTATTTCTTTTTCTTGGCTCTGATTGACTGAGATAAGGAAGACAGTCAATGTTAGCTTCTGGAGTAACGCCAGATGATTTCCATGGTATGTGTTATTGCATATTAAATAACCAGTTATAAGTGTTTTAAAATGGGGGTTTTAGGCTCACTTTACCCCGTTAAAGTGAATGCTACCAATCAGATACAGCATTCTGCATTAGCTAATTGCACTCTACGTCAATAATTTCTTGCAGTACACAACTTAAAGTACACGAACATGCAAATAAGCAACAACAAAAAAAATTGTCAACCTAAATCTGACATTATTCCCAGTACCTGTGCGCCCTGTAGTTCATGCTGCCCGGGGCAGGGAGCCGTACCGCCTGTTTCTACTGTTCTGGTTGTTTGGTTTGTTCACTGAATACAGAAAATCATTTATGATGCAGCACAGGCGGCAGTAAGATTTATATTTTCTCCATTACGGTTCCAAATCTTTTGATCTGTGACGCTCTGTTTCCTCGCTTTTATTTTGGCATCGATTGCTGTAGAGGAAGTAGCGGAATTTGCACGGAAGTGACGGAATGTGTGCGGAAGTTGTCATTTAGCGCCAAAGTTGAGCTGTGAGTGGAGGAATAATGGATGTTTCTCGCAAAATAAAGACGAAGGTTTCCGCCGGTTTCAAGATGAGAGGCCTTATTCTTCGACCGTATGTATTCATAACTCACTGAAGATTATTTTATTTTTTTTATCTGAAAATAAATAAACAGAATCTCTAATGAGCCTCGACGTTTAGAAGCTCGTCGTGTTTCCATCACTTCAAATTCATTAACACATTTTCTCTAAAACTTTTAATCTTATTTCAGACCGTTTAGAAATTATTTTAATACCAAAACATGGAGTTATGGCTGAGTTATGGAGGACTGCTGACTGGACGTCCTAGCGTCTCAGTGGAAAGCTTAGTGGAAGGAAAAACTAAGAGCTTCACATTTCTTGAATTAAGTCAGTCCAGAACCTAAGAGGCATCAGAAGCTCCTTTTCTGGGCTGAGGAGAAAAATGATCAAAATGAACAGAAATAAGTGTTTGAAACATATCTCTAGACTTTTTGACTATAAATTAATATTTGGATCATGTTACAATTTATTCAAAAGCAATTTTTTAAGAAAATGAAGCAAACTTTCAGTTTTCATTTTGAGTTTTACTTTGAAATATTTTGCTGTACTCACTGATTGATTGGGTTCATTTAGACTGGATACTAATGAGCATAAAATATTGTCATAAATATATCAAATTTAGAAAAAATAGCTAATTTTCATATATATATAAATATATATTAAAAATGTACATAGAGTTGGAAAAAAAAAACATTTTAAGAGAATTATATCAAAATAACAAAATTCCTCAAAAGTACCTAAACATCAAACAAAGATGAAAAGAACCTATAAATATATATTTGTTATTATGTATATATCTATTTCTGTCATTATTAATGTTTGTGCTGTTTGTGTTTCAGTGAAGCCAGCAGGTACCTGCTGGAGGTTCTGGAGTCGGTGGCGTCCTCTGAACTGGATGATGTTGTTGAAAAGGTTCTGGACGCAGTGGAGAAGCAGCCATGTAAGTTTAATCTGATGATGACGATGAAGATGAGCGTCCTTCGCGTTGCTGACCTTGCTGTGTCTTCATGCAGTGACCTCTAACATGATCGAGCTGTCTGTGGTGGAAAGCGCCGTTCAGGACTGCACTCAGGCCGGGGATGACGCCGTGTGAGTTGGACTTTCCTCAGTCATTTCTTTTCTAACAGGATCATTTAAGCTAATACTCTCATAATTATATGGATATTTTTTATTGGCAGTGCAGTTTCGATCAGAAGATTTTATATGCTCATCCTTGGCCTGATATGATCAGATTTATTATCAAAGTTAGCTATGCTAACGCTAAAAACATTCCTTCTGCTAACGCTAAGACGCCATGCCAACATGGTACTTAGCATAAGCTAATGCTAAGGCTTTATACTTCAGTTAAGTTTAAACGCTAAAGCCATTCAAATTATTGAATTGTTTAGCATAAAAAAGGAATAGAAAATGTTACGCATTTTGTTTGTATAAAGTTTTTGATTAAAATTAATTACAGACCCTAAAATTAACTCAAATAGAAATTTTAATCGAGTCTAAGCACTAGTTAAATGTTTTAACTATGCTTAAAATCCAACATTTCTGATCACTGGAGCGACGTTTATCCAGGCGCTACTGGAAGGTGGAAGACTTTATAAATACTTGACTCTGTACAAATGAGAAACTTTAGCTTGTTCATTAAAATCAAAACGGTAGTTTGTTGTAAAATCATTGCAATAAATCAACACAAGCCCTGAGTTACTGTGATAAAAACACAGATGATTCCCATTTTTATTTCTGTCCCGGCAGAAACCCTTTTAGAATATTTATTTTTGACATCCTGTGCTCGTAATGCTGCTCGCATGACCAACCTTTTCCTTCCTCCTAGTGACAACGTGTTCAACATCATCGGAGCTTTTGACGTCCCCAGATACATTTACAGTGTGGAGAGGAAGAAATTTGTACCGTGAGTTTTTCACCTGCATCACCTCGGCTTGTTTTGTGTTGCTGCTGCGAGAGGAAAAGCTCTTCCTGTCTTTGCTTTGTGCAGGATCAGCATGACGAGCCGCCCGGCGCCCGGTCTGTGCGGTTTGGCCAGAGATAAAGCTGAGCTCTACAGGGAGCGCTACACCATCTTACAGCAGGTCAGTAACGTCCCAGACATAACGGTAACGCTGCTGTTTGTTGTTTTAGCGTACATGTGGTTTTTATTTTGTTTTTTAGCGTACGCATCGCCATGAGCTGTTCACTCCGCCGGCCGTCGGAGCTGCTGTGGTGGACGGTCAAAACAAGTTTCAGGTGCAGAATCTACATTAATCTGGATAAGATAAAAATGATTCACGGCCTTAATTCATAACGCTGTAGTTGATTTCTGCAGCTGAGGACGATTGAAGCGTTGCTCGGCAGCACAGCTAAACTGGGAGAGGTGATCGTACTGGGAATGATCACACAGCTGAAAGAGGTGAGCTGCAGGAGAGTCTAAACTTTCTGACATCTTCCTCCTTCTAGACGGGATTAAAAGTTGCTTTAAAAACATTGAGGAACATTTAAAATCCTGAAATCCGTCTGTGTTCTGTTTTAAAGGGTAAATTTTACCTGGAGGACCCGAGTGGGACAGTACAGCTGGACATGTCCAAAGCCATATCCTTTAAGCGATTTCAACTTGCCTACAGATTTAATATTTTACATGGCATCAGGTGGTTCTTTTTCCTTAGCTGCTGTTTCACCAGTTTCATAATGGTCTGTACACAGAGTCCTGCTTTGTGCTGGCAGAAGGTAAGATTCATTTTACATTATTTCTACACCTGTAGTCCTAAACATAAACCTGGATATTGAAGAAAATGTGTTGAAAGATGCTTCATAAGCAAGGTGGTGGCAGCATCATGCTGAGGGGATGGATATGTAACGGGTTACAGATATTTGGGGCAGAAGTTTTTTAGCTCCATCTGGTGTTCCAACAGGACAAAACTCACCCCTAAACTGGTTCTGGAATGGATGAAAACATCAAGTTTGTGGGATAATCTATGGATTCTGTATGAAAACATGAATGAGACGTCAAACATTCATCCAGAATTATCCCTGACACGTCATTGTGAGCACAGCTAGCTAAAGGTTAGCTGCACTGACCCGGAAGGGGGAATCCTCAGCATTAGTTAACACAGTATTGAGCTAAAGCACTATAGTGGGGCTAAATGCTAAAGCGCTATACCAACATGGTAATTCATCAGACACTATGAATATATTTCATGTTTATTCTTTGGAAAGGAAATAAAAATGTTAGAAAATCAAGCAGACAAATGGTGAGCATTGAGCGTCACGGTGCGGCGTTGAGGAATCGTCTCGCCTCTGTTTCAGGTTGGTACGAAGACTCGGTGTTCCACGTTAACGGCTTTGGATTCCCACCAACAGAGTCTTCGTCTGCTACAAGGTCGGTGCAGCTGGACGTTTAACGTTTTCTTACACCTCCTGGACTCCTCCTCTCGGAGTTTGCTGATGTTTGCTCTAAATTCAGGGCATACTACGGCAACATAAACTTCTTCGGCGGTCCGTCCTCCACCTCGGTTAAAGCTTCGTCCAAGCTGAAGCAGCTGGAGGAGGAGAACGAAGACGCCATGTTTGTGATCGTCTCTGACGTCTGGCTGGACAGCGTGGAAGTGATGGAGAAGCTCAGCGTCATGTTCTCAGGTCTGATTCTGCAGCGTTCGCCACAGAACGATAGCCGCGTCATCGTCTTGCTCTTTCTCTAACAGGTTATGCTGCTCTGCCTCCAACCTGCTTCATCTTTTGTGGAAACTTTTCTTCTGCTCCTTATGGAAAAACTCAGATTAAATCCCTCAGAGGTAAGGGCTTCTAGTTTGTGTAGCATAGCAGCAAAAATATATTTCAGTACTATGGTGACGGAGTTTTAGGGATAGATTAAGAAAAAAAATCATTTCAAGATTGAATTTGGAAAATTACAAGCGTGAAGACGTAACATTACGAGAAAAAAGTCTTAACATAATGACAACAGTCGTAATTAAACCAGAATAATTGGAATATTTTGGGACTAAAGTCGAAATTTAATGACAAAGTTGTGATAAAATTAGCATAGTCGTAATATTACAAGAGTAAAGTCACAATATTATGAAAGTAAAGTTTTAATATTATGAGAAAGTCATAATATTGTAATAATAAGACTATACTTGAAACAATACAAAAAAAATTCAAATTTTAGTCTGGACCTTTAAACTCTGTCGTAAAATTTAACCAAGAATTAAGTTTATGGAAAAAATTGAATCTATTAATTGTTCAGTTAATATATTGAACCATCCATTATTTGGCTTTGACTGATTTTTGATCATCTTTTACTTGCAATGTGTTTTTGTAGAATCATTAAAGACCCTGGCGGATATCATCTGTTCGTATCCCAGCATTCATAGCAGGTAGGGTCTCCCAGCGCTCACAGATCAGCCTGGGTTACGCGTCTGACTCGGGTTGCTAACGTCAAACGTTTTTCTGAACGTGTAGCAGTCGCTTTGTGTTTGTTCCGGGCCCGGAGGACCCCGGCCCCGGCTCCATCCTGCCCAGGTACGCCTCCAGTCTGACCAGCTGTGTTCCTCTGAGCTGGAAGCTGCTGAACTGAACTGAACTGTTTCCCTCAGGCCGCCGCTGGCAGATCACATCACTCAGGACTTCCAGCAGAGGGTGCCCGGCTCCGTGTTTACAACCAACCCATGCAGGTGAACAAACGGGACAAAACATCACCTGGAGGGTCTCTGGTTGTTTTGCATGAAGTGACTGTAAAAATGTGATCTGGTCAGGATTCAGTACTGCAGCCAAGAGATCGTCATCGTGAGAGAAGATCTGGTCAACAAGATGTGCAGGAACTGCGTCCGGCTGCCCAACAGTAACCTCGACATCCCAAATCATGTGAGTTTATTTTGTCCGAGGCATCAGAGGCAAAATATTCACACCACTCATAAATCACAAATGTTACATTTTATATTTTCTTTTACAAATAAAAACTCGATTATACCTGGTACCCCTAAATAAAACTGTTTTTAAGAAGTAACCTAATTAGAAAAGAATGAAAATTCAGACTCCATCCACAAAGAGGCAGCACTGAGAAAACCCTGCAGTGAGCATGCGGGGCCAGTAGGTGGCGCTGTAGCACTGCCAAAGCATGAAAAAAGCTCTGTGGGGCGCCATGTTTGTTACTGGTGAGAGTGATGCGTATAGAAAGGATTGCTTAGAAGTTTTTCCACTCTGACCCATTTTAAAACCTGATTGTTTTGGTGCTGAAATGATTAATCAGATAGTAATTGATTAATCGTTAAGTGGAGCAAACAGACTCGCAGGAGGCCGTCTGCTGAAGGAGCGATGTCCTCTGTGAGCATGACGGCTGTTCCACAGAAAGCCTCTGTGTGAACCTGAAGTCGTCTCCGTGTGGACGGGACTCCAGAGCTGGAACACAGCTGAAGGGATTTCTGCCAATCACGAATAATTTAACTTTTACTATTTTACGTCACTTAAGATCACAATAAAATACACTCAACGTTATAAATGAAAAGTTAAGGTGTTGCTGTAGAAGCTCCATTTCCACTGAAACATCCTCTTCCTCCTCTTCCTCTCCAGTTTGTGAAGACCGTCCTGTCCCAGGCCCACCTGACTCCTCTTCCTCTCTACGTCAGTCCGGTTTTCTGGGCCTACGACTACTCCCTGCGGGTCTACCCCGTGCCCGACGTCATCGTGTTCGCAGACAAGTACGACCCGTTCTCCATCTCCAGCACCGACTGCCTGTGCCTCAACCCGGTACCAAAAGACTCAAACGAGAAGTTTGCCTCTTTTCTTTAAAAGCTGTTGTCATTTTAGCTGCTTCCTCTTTACTCCAGGGCTCGTTTCCTAGAAGCGGTTTCACGTTCAAGGTGTACTACCCGTCCAGCAGAACTGTTGAAGACAGGTGGGACACGTTGTTGTAGCTTTTGACTTCTCTCCTTCCTGCTGCTGGTTTCAGGCTCATGTTCATAACTTCACGTTTTTGTCTTCACAGCAAACTTCAAGGACTTTAAGGAAAATCCTGAACCTGCCTGTTTCCAACCCTCTGTATATTCCATTTGTAAAATAATAATAATGCATTTTGAATTTGGCTCGTCATCAAATACCTGATTTTTATATGTTTGTTGTGTCTAAATAAAAGTTTTATTCACTGAACTTAAAATGATCAGGATCCTTTTTATTCTAATTCGTTTGTATGAGAATTTTACTACATAGGTTGAGCAACAACAAGGTTTGAGAAAATCATATTTAATTCATTCTTTTCTCACTTGTGAGAAATTTTTATTGCCAACTTAAAAAGAGCCGGGAGGTTCATCTAAAGTAAAATTTCATCAGTCGAATTAATGACTCGTTATCAGGGATTATATTATAGATCAATGTAAGACGTGTCTTATTTAATACATTTATTTAATAATTAAGGAAAGAAAACAAAACAAGAAGTTTTTGAATAGTAAAATGTATGAGCTTATTCAAAACATTTCAGCTGTCCTCGCCTCTCTCTGAGAATAAGAAAAGTTGTCCAAGCCTAATTTCTAACATCTATTGTTCAGCTGCAATTTTGAGGAAAAAAGTTTAGTGGAAGGAAAAAAACGCTTTCAAAGCTGGAAACACCCTGGATATAATTTTCCCAGCACCAGAAAAGCACCTTATCTGAAAAACCAGAAGGCTTGCTGTTGCTCTCTGTGGCCCGGTCGGACCGGGCCTCTCGACCTCTGCTTCTCATCGTTTTTCTTAGAATACTAAGAAGAATTGTACCAAATTCTTCTTAGTATTTGGTAGAATTGCTTTTTGAAGTGTCTTAAGCTTTTTTGGGTATCCTTATAGAAAGTTTTCATAATAATTTGGAATTTTGTCCCATTTCATCTGACAGAGCAAACTGAGGTATGTTGGTCCTTTTTGTGACATTGATGGCATTAAATTATGCTTCAAACCAAACGTTCACGAGTTACTGTTGATGGGAAACTAGTATAGAAACAAACTGAATATGTAGAAAGACAGTACAGTCTGTGCAAAGTTTACTGTCCTATTAACCCTTCCTGTAAGTTTTCTTTACATTATCATCCACATCGAATGTATCGCAATAATGTAGTTTTATTTTAAAATTGTTCATTTCAAATGGTATGTGATTTCTGTTAGATATGTGTTTGTTTAACACCTCTTTATTCCTGCTGCTGTGTATTCTCCTGTCAGATTTGGTCGTATGGGACTTTAGTGTCGAGTTAACCTCAATGAGGTTGTTTATTTATGTTTGTTTACTGTTTAACGCTATAAATTAAAACCAATAAGAACTCCTTTGACTCGACTTTTATTTTGAAAGTATCGCTCTTGTAATTACCTTGATGAATATTTTTTACATGGCTTTTCCACTAACTCTTATTTTTGGATGTTGTACGACAACTCACAAAGAAAACTCAGACTTTTAAAAGCACCAAAACGTTACGATTTCCACAGATGTTCTGAACGTCTTTGTAACTCCGAGAATTTGGGACGACGATCTGCTGGCTCGTTTCCGCTTGAAAAGTGGGTTACGTCCGGTCTGATTATAAGCTCCTAAATTGAGGATTGTTTTGAGTATTTCAGGTAAGATACAACCTTTCAGGTAAGTTTGTGGCTAATGTGATTGCAGCGGGATCGGGCCTGCCACACATTGGGTCAAAAATCAACACAGACACGGCTAGCATTAGCTTAGCTCGGTGCTAATTTATCGAAATGTTTTGGAACTTGCACCGAAAATGACAAACGGCTGTCACTTGATTTATTGCTCTGTCTTTTAAAGTCGTTAAGAATAAAAGCCCAAACTACTGAGGTCAGCTTTTACGCTCATGCTACTGCGTTTGCCAGCAGCTAAAACGGGCTTTACCCCCTGAATATTTAAGCTTTTAAAGTGGGTCAGCTGTTATTTAGCTGCTGCTAGCTAGCCGCTAACAACGTCTGGTTCATTAGTGGGAAAAGCCGTAAAATAAATGCTTTTGTTGAAGCAACATGTTCTCACACAGAGAATGTATGAACATTACAAACTTTAACGTGAGTATGTTAATGTAGTCTCAGGCATTAACAGGGATATTTCACCAGTCCGCCCCCTGGCAAAATCTCTCAACGGGGTTGTTTATTTTCAAGTTTAATCATTTTGGAGTTGATTTGGCTTTTTGTTTTAATTCTGACTCATTTTCTGTTTTCTGGGAGAAGGTACCATATTTTCTGATGATGTAGGATTTCTAATAATCTGTAACAAGGTTCTTTGGATCTCAGGATGTTTTGTTTATATAAACAAAACATCCGGATTGTTTTGTTTATAGACATTTTTGGGCAGCATAGCCAGAAATTGTACACCGGTATGACATATTTTTACTCTAGTAAACGTAAGAAGTAGTTAAATAAGAAATTACTCAAGAGTAAAAATGTATGAGTGCCTGATTAGAATGTCTAATTTAATATTTAAAAATTCAGTCATCAGACAGACAAAAATGTAGTTATGTGAATATTCTGGTATTTCACCATAAATCTCATTAAACCAATATTTACTGCATGTTAGAACAGGGTAAAGTGCTTCTGGTGACAAAATATAATATTTACTATATATTTTGCTTATCCTGAAGTTATTCAGCAGTTAGAAAATAACAACAAAGCTTGTGTAAAAACAAGATGTCTCCTGCATTTTTCAGTAAAGTTACTCTGTGGGTAGAAATCCAAAACTTCTGCTCAGGTAAACTGAGCTATACTTCATTATATTAAAAGAAACGGAGCAGAAAAAGTATATTTTTCCCAAAAAAACAACTCAAGTAATTGTAAGTAGTTTTAGGGAGACGCTGACATGGCAGAGAGGGAGGCAGGCATGGAGGAGGACGCAGGAAATCTGCCGGCCAGAGATGGCGATGACGAAGAGGAAGAGGTTCTTTGGGGGGACAGGAGGCTTTTCGGGGTGGTGGACAGGGAGGACGAGGACGAGCCGCCGGTGGACGAGGATAACGAGGAGGCGCCAGAGTCTTTTGAGCTGGACGCTCCGGCAGAACGCAGCGGCCACATCGCTGTGGTTGATAGAAATATCATGTATGTGTGGGGCGGATACAAGGTAGGAGCTGAACCACGCAGTCACACTTCCAGTCATTATTTGAGTTTTCTAAATCGTATTCTCTTTTGTTTTCTTAAACTAGAATGGCCAAAATTATGGATTCTTTGATTTATACCTGCCCAGAAATGAGGTGTGGACCTACAACATGGAGTCAGGAGTTTGGTGAGGGAATAAACGGTGGACTTCCTGCCGTCGGTTCTACGATGCTGCAGCTAAAACACGATACAAACTGTTGCACCCGTCTGCAGGATGAAGCATGTCGCCGGAGGGAACCTGCACACGTCCATGTCCGGCAGCTGCGGGACGTGTCTGGACGGGGTCCTCTACCTGTTCGGGGGGCATCATGCCAGAGGAAACACTAACAGGGTATGACGAGAGAACAGTCAGTCAGTTCATCCATGTTAAGTTCAAACCAGCTCAATAATTTCCTTTTCCATGAACGTTTTTCTCGTTTCCAGCTGGAACTGGAGTCTGGTGCTTTGGGCTCAGATTAACTTGCACTTTTTGGAGGATTGTTTTACTTGCAGTCTCCATTTTGTTGTTTTGTTAATATTTAAAATGTCTCCATTGTTAAATGTTTGTTAAAAATGAAAGTTTATTCATCTTTAAGACGGTGCACCTACATTAATATGCCAGTACTGTTATATTTCTCAAAATGGTCTGAAAAGAATATTATCATCCATGGCAGTAACTTCTGGGACAAAGTGTTTTGTCACGAAAGGCCTTGTTGGGAGTTTAAAAGCAGCACGGTCCTGTTTTCCTCCCAGATCTACCGTCTGCCTCTGAGGGCGCCCAGCCTGGCGTGGGAGGAAATGAGGGACCTGAAGGGACTTCCTCCGTCCTCCAAGGACAAGCTGGGCTGCTGGGTCCACAAGAACAGGTGACGTCTTCCTCCCCTGGCCGTGTTCTGGGGTTTGTTTCTCTAGGAAGGTTTGATGATGGCATTTCTTTATCTTTTATATTTGCAGACTGATTTTCTTCGGCGGGTACGGCTACACTCCGCAGGGCTGCCACCGAGGGACTTTTGAGACCGACGAAACGTCGTCTTTTATGGTCTGTAAACCGATGACGGCATCAAACGTAGAAGATAAGATCCTCCATGTTGAATGTTGACGTATTTATTTTTATTTTTATCCTGCGCCTCAGTGGGACAGTCCTGAACGAGGCTGGAACAACCACATCCACGTCCTGGACCTGGAGGCTTCGGCATGGAGTCAGCCCATCACTCAGGTGACGACGCGCAGCAGCGCCACCTTATGGGCATTAATGAAAACTGGGGATGAACGATGCGTCGTCGGCGGAGAGGTAGAAGAAATGAATAATGAAGAGAAAAAACTGGAAAAAATAATAAAGTGGAAATAAAAAAGCAAGAAAGAAAGAAAAGATTCTGACATTTATTTATATAGACCAGAGCATCGACCCGGATTGTCGTACAGTTACATCCGCATTACAGTGACTGAGCGGTTCTGAGCGGTTTTGAGTGGTTCTGAGTGGTTCTGGGCGGTTCTCAGTGGTTCTGGGTGGTTCTGAGCGGTTTTGAGTGGTTCTGGGCGGTTTTGAGTGGTTCTGAGCGGTTCTGGGTGGTTCTGAGCGGTTCTGGGCGGTTCTGCGTGGTTCTGGGCGGTTCTGGGTGGTTCTGAGCGGTTCTGGGTGGTTCTGAGCGGTTCTGGGCGGTTCTGCGTGGTTCTGAGCGGTTCTGGGCGGTTCTGCGTGGTTCTGGGTGGTTCTGAGCGGTTCTGCGTGGTTCTGAGCGGTTCTGGGCGGTTCTGAGCGGTTCTGAGCGGTTCTGGGCGGTTCTGGGTGGTTCTGAGCGGTTCTGGGTGGTTCTGAGCGGTTCTGGGTGGTTCTGGGCTGTTCTGGGTGGTTCTGAGCGGTTCTGGGTGGTTCTGAGCGGTTCTGGGCGGTTCTGTGCGGTTCTGGGTGGTTCTGAGTGGTTCTGAGCGGTTCTGGGCGGTTCTGGGTGGTTCTGAGCAGTTCTGGGTGGTTCTGAGCGGTTCTGAGCGGTTCTGGGTGGTTCTGAGTGGTTCTGGGTGGTTCTGGGTGGTTCTGAGCGGTTCTGAGCGGTTCTGGGTGGTTCTGAGTGGTTCCGGGCGGTTCTGGGCGGTTCTGGGTGGTTCTGAGCGGTTCTGGGCGGTTCTGGGTGGTTCTGAGCGGTTCTGGGTGGTTCTGAGCGGTTCCGGGCGGTTCTGGGTGGTTCTGAGCGGTTCTGGGCGGTTCTGAGCGGTTCTGAGCGGTTCCGGGTGGTTCTGAGTGGTTCTGTCTGCGTGTTTCAGGGGAACGCTCCGTCCCCCAGAGCAGCTCACGCCTGTGCCACGGTGGGAAACAGAGGTTACGTGTTCGGAGGCCGATTCAAGGTGAGCTCTGAGTCTGAATGTCTTCTGACTTTTATTACATTAATAAACTGTTAAGATCATAAATGCTTCAGATGAGCCATTTCAAACAGTCTGAGCTGAAGGTTTACTGGGAATGTTTGGTATTAATTATGTAAAAATAGTCAAATTGAGTTACATTCAGTATATTTTGCTCCGATCCTCCCAAACACTTTGACTGTTTTTCTCCAGAATTACAGACTGAATGATTTGTACTACATCAACCTGGAGACGTGGGAGTGGCACGAAATGTAAGTTTGAACCTGGGCTGTGATTATTAATCTGACTATTGATAGGATAAAAAACGCCTTTTATATATAATATTAGAAATGCAATAAGAGATGCAAATAAATGTTTAACTCATTGTTCTATGTCCTAAAATGCAACAACTGCAGCTTGATTATGTGTTGAAAAGAAAAAAACATTAAATTTGTATTTTTTGTTTTTAGTTTGAAATGGAGGCGCTGGGTCTCATTCTGACCCGTTTTGACCGTCTTGTTTCTGCAGGAGCGTTCCTCAGCATCCCGTGGGCCGGTCCTGGCATTCCTTCACTCCAGTTTCACCAGATCACATCTTCCTGTTTGGAGGTTTCACCACAGAGAGAGAAACACTCAGTGAGTTTTGTGTCTGGACCCATCGTTTGAACAGGAAGTCGTTCTGAAACGCTGTACCTCTGCTCCAGGTGACGCCTGGCTGTACTGCGTCAGCAGGAACGACTGGAAGCCGTTCAAGCACAGCTACACGCAGAGCCCCAGGTAAGCTCCGCCGAACGCCGCCGCTCCGCAGAACGCCGCCGCTCCGCCGAACGCCGCCGCTCCGCCGAACGCCGTCGCTCCGCCGAACGCCGCCGCTGTGCCGAACGCCGCCGCTCTGCCGAACGCCGCCGCTCTGCCGAACGCCGCCGCTCTGCCGAACGCCGCCGCTCCGCCGAACGCCGCCGTTCAGCACGCCGCCGCTCTGCCGAACGCCGCCGTTCAGCACGCCGCCGCTCTGCTGAACGCCTCTCTCTCTGCGTTGCAGGCTGTGGCACACGGCATGCTCCGGGCCGGACGGCGAGGTGTTCGTGTTCGGAGGCTGCGCCAACAACCTTCTGTCTCGTCAGAGAGCTGTAAGCTGAAAAACCTCCAGGTTATGACCATTTCCTGTTTCAGACTGCCTCTCATCCTGTCCTCCTCCTCCGACAGGCTCATAGCAACGAGCTGCTGATTTTTAACGTCCAGCCCAAATCGTTAGTCGGGTGAGTGTTTAACTTTTATTAAAATATGGTTTTCACATTTTTGTTAAATTTTATGAAGTAAAATCAACTTATTTGAACTTTTGATCACGTTTTAACTTTATTCCCTCATCAGGAACATTGCAGGACTTTTGCCTTGATTCTTTCATGCATGTTTGAGAAATCATTTACTCACCATGGCAACCATTCAGCTGTTCACAATGCCTGGTGGTACCTAGCCCCGCCTTAGAGACCCAGCTCCTCCTCTGAGCTACTGCTTCTGAGCTTCTGCCTGTCAGAGCAGCCCTGCCCCACTCTGCTCCTTCAGACTAGCCAGTAGCAATTAGCAAACACCTGGTGGAGCCACTTCTCAGAGCAACACTGGTAAAAACGCTTAGGGTGATGACTTCCTGAAAGAGCAGGAGTTTTTAAAGAGACAGAGGCCCAGTTTCAAGGCATTAAATTATAAAATAAAATTTTTCGCAAATAACCAGTCAGAGCCAGCAGGCGGGTCTTAGCGCTGTCAATCAATTTCATAAACACGCTGCGAAATGTGTTAATGGCAGAGAATCAACTCATCCTTACAGGAAAACCGCTATCGGTGGCCATGCTAACTAGCATTGACTTTCATAACAGGCTTTATGATTGACAGCGCTAAGACCCGCCTCCTGGCTCTGATTGGTCGTTTCCAGTTAACACTGGGAGACGGCAGAGTTTTTCTGTCTCATTCTATACTGTAACAGTTCCAACTAAAATGTAAAAATAATTTGTATAAAAGTTTCAGCTTTGAAGCAGCAGGAAGTGGGCTTGTTTTAGCCGCTAACGGGCCTGTGCTCCTCAGGTTCAGCATGGAGGCGGTTCTGCAGCACCGGGAGCGGCTGTCCTCTCACTGGGACTGCCTGCCCAAACACCTGCTGCACAGCCTGAAGCAGAGGATGTCCCGGGTCAACACGCTGGGCTCCTAGAACCGGGCAGGGCCCACCAGCTAGCTCTGCCCGGAGCGCCAACGTGTGAAAACATGAATTAAAATGACAAGAAGAAAGAAACACTTTTCTATTTCTGATGATGCGCCCAGTTATTTCCCTGCATTGCCAGGAGAACATCTGGAATCTCACCAAAACTTTCGGAAACGGGCCGACCAATCAGGATGGCCCTGAGAATCAACCTGCTTTTCTGCCCGGCAACAGCTGGCCTCAGAGGCGGCTGCAGCTGAAAAACAGATGTTTAAAGGTGAGGAAAGGAAAAACCGATCCGTGGTTTAAAGTTCAGATATGGTTCTGGTTCTGAGGTCAGTTTTCCTTCGACCAAAACGCTCTAGAAAAATGGCGTCATGTGGGGTCAGTAACTCCACATGCAGCCGACTGTTAGGGCCAGACAAAAAGGTTTTTTATTTATTTTAAGTACGAGGGTAAAGTTATAAGATTACCAGAAGAAAGTCATGAAATTACTAGAAAACGGCTGAAAACGGTTTGTCCAGATCAGTTTGTGATTCTAGTTTTCACAGTCGTTTCAAAGTTCTGCTACTGATAAAGAAAAAAGTTCATTTCTTTATTTGTAAAACCGATACCGAAGTATAACAAGACGCTCAATATTCTTCATTTAATTTTTTTGTGTTGAAGTTATAAAACTACAATTTTATTCTCATTATTTTGACTCGTTGACTTGAATCCTGTAACATTATAACTTTATTCTCGTATGAATTTCCATATTTTTTTCTCATGTCACAACTTTTTGCTCGTAACTTAATTATTTTTCTTATCCTGGCGCCAATACTCTGTTGTTCTCCTCTGCAGCCATAAAGCCATAATTTCTTCTGGATTATTGAGTCTCACAAGGCACAAATGAATATTTTGCTTTCACACATAAAAGTCCGGAGGAGAAGCTTCCAGAACCCTTTAAATCCAAAACCTTGGAGCTTTTTGGCTTCTTTCTGCTGACTCGGTAGATTCAGTGTTGACGTCCAGAAGAGGAAACCAGAAACTTCTCCTCTGCTTCCTTCTCAGCCTGAACAGGAACACCACTGAGACGTGTCTAAATCCTTCAATTAACTTCATGCAAATGTAAAATAGTGAAATCTAGAGGTCTGTTTTTAAATTTGTTTGAACACTAAAAAAGTCCAATCTGAGCAGAAAGGCTGGGATTATCTGGCAGGTTACCTGGTTTCAGGTCACTTCGCTTCAGCTCTCGGCAGGTTTCTGCTTGGAGAGACGATCCGGTCGGGAACCAGAGGGAAACCTGCTGGTTCTGATCTGAGTACAGCTGTGAATAAAACGGTTCCTCTGATGTCGTTGCACTGAAACGCCGCTGAAGGTTTGGCTTCGTTTGCACAAAGTTACCTCCTGTGATTGTAGGTAATGCAAGATTGTATCCAAATAAACTCAAAAATACAAACAATTTGAGTCGGCTGCAGATTTTTTTATTTTATTTCTGATATTTTTGTAAATGGAATCAGTACAATCTTTACAATTCAAGCTCCTAATCCCTCAGCGGAGCGGCTTCATTTCCTCTTGGCAGCCAGCAGGTTCGGTGCCGACACCTTCACCTTCCCCGGCATGTTCCTGGAAAGGTCCGCGTCCTGGAACGGAACCGGACAGACTGAGAAACGGGCCAACGGAACCGGACAGACTGAGAAACGGGCCAGCGGAACCGGACAGACTGAGAAACGGGCCAGCGGAACCGGACAGACTGAGAAACAGACGAACGGAACCGGACAGACTGAGAAACGGGCCAACGGAACCGGACAGACTGAGAAACGGGCCAACGGAACCGGACAGACCGAGAAACGGGCCAACGGAACCGGACTGAGAAACGGGCCAGCGGAACCGGACAGACCGAGAAACGGGCCAACGGAACCGGACTGAGAAACGGGCCAACGGAACCGGACAGACCGAGAAACGGGCCAACGGAACCGGACTGAGAAACGGGCCAGCGGAACCGGACAGACGGAGGCCCGGTGTGTCGACGCATAACGTGACCAACAAGGTGCAGATTTGAACCACCAACCAGCTCAGCAGTGACGGTTGGACCTTCAGAACAGAACGTTTAACAACAGGTTCTGGTTCGGTCCAATGTTCCGACTAACTTCAGTGTTTTTTCTTCCTCAGACTTTCCTTCTCAGTTTATTTTAAAATTACATTTTAAAATAAACTCAATTCTCTTTATAATAAAAGTTTATTCAATAAATTAGAAAAATGTGATGTAAAAAATATATATAAACATGTAGAATATATATATGATATATATATATATATGATATATACATATATATATGTTTGTGTGTTAATTATATATATTTGTTACATGATTTAACAAAAAACATATAAACATAAAATGTTTGATACATATTTATACACCTACAATAAATTTTTCCAATTTATTCAGTAAATAAAATATCTAGTTTAATGTATATTTGTTGAATATATTAGAAAAATATGTTGCAAAAAACGTGTAGAAATATGTAACTAAACCTTTTTACACGTGATAATAAAAAGTTTTAACAGATTTAAAGATGTCAATATTTGTTCAATGAATTGACAGGTTGTGAGGTTACATATCTGAAACACTGAGGTTTTCCTTCCTGTTGGTGTTTTGGGGTGAATATTTCTCACCTTGACGCTGCGGAACAGGTCCTTCTCCCGGGCTGAAGCGTCTTTAGCCTTGATGAAGCTGAGCACCGCCGTCCGAGCCGCTTGAAAACAGAAAACGTCACGTCAGCACTGAGCCTCGACCTGCAGGAATCATCCGGGGTCTTTCCTACCTTTTCCTTTCTTCTGAGAGCCTGGAGTCAGCTTCACTTTGTGTCTGCGGACAACAGAAGCACCGTCACACCGAGGCTTCGGTCTCTGAGGACGGCTTGGACAGTTTGGACACCTACTTATAGTTGGACAGGGCGGTGTAGGGGGCGCAGACGGGGACGGCGAACAGCAGGACGTCGTCGGGGTGCGGCTGGCCGCTCAGAGACGTCAGCAGGTTTTCTGCTTCCTGCCGCCAGGAAACAGGAAGCCGAGAGGATGAAGCTCCGACTAGCGGCGTTTACTCACCTGAGGCAGGAAGCTCACCTCCGCTCCGGCGTTGTCCTGGTCCGCCTCTTCTTCCTGCAGGAAATGACATCACTGCTGAGTCAGGAAGCAGCTAAACCCACATTTTGTTAGAGCCGGGCGATAAATTGATCATCGATTAATCGAATTTTGGATTTTCAAAGATTTCATTTTAGGACATTTTTGGTGTTTCCATAGAGAGGCGGCCATCTTGTTTGAGAAGCGGTTTACAGTTTTTGGACTTTGAATTTAGATCAACAAAATATTAGAGCACTTTGTTTTGCCTTGTTGCTGAAAATGTGCAATATAAATAAAATTACCTTTAGCCAGGCTAAAATAGTTTTTTAATTATGAGAATAAGGTCATAATATTAAAAACAAATTAAGTCCTATTACAAGAATGAAGTCATAATATTATGATTACATTTGATCAATATTTGTTTACCAGATCAGATTTCAGATCTAAATCGATTTCCATCAAATTATTATGACTAGCAGATACAACTCTACCCTGACTGAGCGGTCAAGTTACAACGTTTTTCACATTAAAACATGTTTTTCTCGTAAATTTAAGCCGTTTTGGTCAAATTGCATCTTTATTCTGCTAATATTGTGACTTTTTCTCGTAATTAAACAGAAATGATCTGAATTGTCCCTCACGCTGTTGTACAGATCACAGAAGTGAAAGTTAGAAATATTTTCTACCTTCTCCTCCTGCTGCTGCTCTCCAGCAGGTTTCTGCTCTTCCTCCTCTTCCTCTCCTCCTCCTCCTTCCTGCTGCGGTTTCTTCTCGTCGGCGGCCATGTTTCGAGGTTTCTGCTGCGGTTTCCTGGCCGGCTCCTCCTTCCCCTTCCCCTTCCTTCCTTTCTTCCCTCTGTCCTTCTCCTCCTTGGCTGCCCCGGCAGACTGCAGGGCAGAAGCGGGTCGGGCGTTAGCATCTGGGCCGCGTCGGAGCGGCGGCACGCGGACGACCTTCCTCACCCCCAGCAGCTGCATCATCAGTTCCCGGTCCTCTTCGTCCTGGTCCTTGTACTTCTCCTTGATCTTCTTCAGCTTGTTCTGCCCCAGCAGCAGGAATATTTCATTTTCCACCTGAGCGGTTCTGGTTCTGGTTCTGGTTCTGGTTCGGCGTTTGTCTCACCTTCTGGCCTCTCTTCAGCGGCTGCTGAGAAGAACCTCCTCCACCTTTTGAGCCCAGATCCCCGGAGGAAACCTCCGACTTCTCCTCGCCGTCACAATCTTCCTGTTTCTGCTTCTTCTTCTTCTCTTCTCTAAAAACAGAAGGCAGAAACCTCCGAGCGTCGTTAAATTAATCATCGTTAATAATAAATCAATTCCTTCTTTGAGCTTTTCCACACGTTTTCCCATCAAAACAATGTAAAGGTTTTATTGGAATTTTACGCTGCACAAATACAAAATCAAGTGTCTAGTTGACTTGAAATAAGACAAAACTAACTTACAACTTTTCAGCAAAATATCAAAGCTTGTTTTAAGTAAATAATTCCTGAGGATTTATTCACTTGTAATAAGACATTTTTGCCTTATAATCAGTTTTAAAACGAGCTCCTGATTTTTGCAGAAAAGTTACTTATGAGTTAGTTTTGTATTATTTCAAGTGTACTGAAATATTACTAAACTAAACCAAAAATACTTGGTAAGGTTTTGTGTTTTTGCAGTGCATGACAGAGCAACACAAAGTTTATCGTGGAAACGAAAAAGAAGGAAATGATAAATGGTTTTAGTTTCAGACAGAAATCAGTTTTTCTCCTACTTTTCCCCTTGAAGGTCATAAATACTTAGTAGAACCTCCGTTTGCTACCCACTGGACATCTTTTTAGGTTGTTACTTTGACTAGGCCATTCCAACTCATGAATCTACATAAAGAAAAAGTTTGGAGTGAAAATATGTTTTCAGGTTTTTACTGTTTGTTTTAGAAAATCTAATTCAGGAGTTAAAACAACCTGATTGATATTTAATTATTTTTGAGGAAACGTTAAAGTACACTCGAACACGTTTGAGACGTGATAATAACTCAAAGGTATTTTTTAAATAATTTTGTACTTTGATGCACATTTTCAAACCTGAACAGGTTCAAGCTCTAAGTTCGGGTCAAAACAATCTGAAGAAAAATCAATATTTGTGCTTTTTTAGTTTGAAATAGAGATGCTGTAATATAACAACACCGGGTGTTACAGGGTTAAATAAGAAAATAAACATGTTATTGCTTAAAATGCAATAACAGATTTACTTTAGTGAATGTTTGATCATTAGTAGCAACGGATGAATCTGCAGCTCAAAATACGTTAAAAAAGGAGAAAATCTGAGGCCTGTTTACTGAACGCTGATCAGCTGAGCTGGAACTGCGACCTGAGGAATTCTGGGTAGAACAGATTTAAGCTTTTTTATTTCGTCTTAAATACAAATTGAGCTCACCTCCTCTGCTTGGCGCTCATGTGTTTCTTCCCTTGTGAATCCGCCTCAACCTGAAGGAACAAAACGTCAGAAGTTAAATAAAATAAGCCGATAAAACACCTGGAGAAGAGGAAAAGGTGCAGATATCTGCCTGAGCTGTTGTTTCGTTCTTGAAGCTGGGATTCTGGGCCATCCTAGAAACAAGAAAGAACGACTTGTTGCTTCCTTTGCGTTCATGCAGGAAGAAAGGAGAACTTCCTGTTTGGACGGAGACGCTACCTGATTGGCTGTAAGTGGGAGAGGGAGATGGTGGTGTCTGGAAAGCTGAACTGGTCGCTCTTCGTCTCGTCTTCCACGCCGCTGTCTTCGTCGTTCCCGTCGTCCTCCATGCCGCCCGGCTGCGCTGCGGCGGCCGTTTCTGCTTCTTCGCGGTTCTCCGCCTCGTCTGCTGCTCTGCCCTGGTCTTCATTACTGCTGTCGTCTCCTAGGAAACGAGGAGGAAACGAGTCCAGCAGCTTTTCACACGCGACATGAATCATTAAAAACGTTTTAAATCTGGATCATAAGCAGGTTTAAGAAAAGCCTTTATAAATGAAATCGTCATTTTGTATTAGCAGTTTATCTGTATCTGATAATAAAATGAGTTTTGATATGAAACATTCGTCTCGGTACCGATAAGCTCCTCCCCTTCCTCCAGCAGCTCAGCAGCTCTCGATGTCACTTCCTCCAGGTCTTCCTCCACCGTTTTCACCTTTCGCTCGCCACGGTGTCGAAACACGCTCTGCTCATCCACCTGTCAGCCAATCAGAGGAGCAGGTGGGAACCGGAAAGACCCCCGGTGACCCCAGGCGACCCCCGGTGACCCCAGGCGACCCCTGGTGACCCCAGGCGACCCCAGGCACTCGCTTACCTTAAACAGGAAGCCAAAGCCCATGATCAGGTAGGACGGAGGAAGGAAGTTTTTCTTCCCTGAAGAGCAAAAATGGGGAAAAAAACAAATAAATATTTCCAGGTAAATTTATTTGCTGCTCGTTGTAACAAACAGGAAGTGATGGTATTATGGACAGGAAGTGATGGTATTATGGACAGGAAGTGATGAAGGCTCGTACCTCTGATCATGAAGCTTCCAGTGGTCAGATACTCTCCAGTGGGAGCCGTCTTAGACACCTGAAAAACACACACGTTACTTTTCATTTTTTAACAATAAATTAAACTTTCATTTTTCAAAATGTTTTTATTTTTATTTCTAAACTGCAGACCATTTCTGGGGTTTATTTCCATTAATTTTCATGCTTACAGATATAAAAAACAAACCAATAATAAAGTATTTTATTGTTACTATATCATCCTCAACATTGTTCAAAAAGTTGAATTGCTTTTCTTTATTTCACATTTTTAGTTTAAAGTTTGAATACAGAGATGAGATGTGACTGTCTACTAAAACAGCGAGAATAAAGTCAGAATGAGTTTATTTTCATAATATTGTGAGTTTATATATATATCTACTTATACACACATATATATGTATTATTATGACTTTATTCCCAAAGTTGTTTATTCTCATCATTTTTAATTCTTTGTAGCATTACGGTTTTATTCTTGGAATATATTTTATCTCAATATGGCCCTAATACTCCGTCATAATATTTAAAGACAGTTTGAATTTTTTTAAATATATCTTTTATAAATGTACCTCCGTGTGTCCCTAGGGGCCCAGACCCCACGTTGAAAACCTCTGCTCTACATAATTAATAATAATCTGTTTACTTGACAGATTGCTAACCTTGTTAGCAATCTGCTAACAAGGTTTACAAACTGTTAGTGGAAAGTGAGTGGAAGGAAAACCTTCAGTAACTAAAGGATTCTGATTATTTTCTCGGTGGGAGTCGACTGACCTGATGGTGGTGGACCCACCAGGCGCTGGTGATAATCTTGGCGTCCCAGGCAGCGCTGTAGCAGACGGCCATGGTGGCGGCTTCGGTCAGAGTCCTGGGAGGAACGGCATCGCCTGAGGAAGAGGAGGAGAGGCGATGAAGATGCTTCAGCTAAAGACAAGAAGAAGAAAAGTGAGCCGTGAGGAGACAGAACCTGACGGGTTCTTGATGACGCAGCTGGTCGCTCCGTGCAGATCAGCGTGGACGTAGACGTCACCTGCAGGGGAGGAGGTCAGAGTTCAGAGCTGCAGGTCGGAGCTACCGGACGACCCGGCAGGCGGCCTCACCTGAGCGAAGGTAGCGCTTGACGATCATCTCGTTCTGCTGCTGGTCTCTCCCTGCGATCACCAGGTAGTTCTCAGAGCTGATGAACCACAGGAACTTCTCAAACCTGAAAACGGAGGGAAGCTGCCGGTTTATCCAGCTGCTCCAGGAAATTCACGCTTCAACGTTTGGCATCCAGAAACCTGCAGGGGTTTTCTGGGATCTAATGGGACCGACCAACGCAACTGAAGGGGAAGGAAAGAACGCCTCTGTTCTCCATCCATCCATCCATTTTCTGTTCACCCTTCGTCCCTTAATGGGGTCGGGAGATGCTGGTGCCTCTCCAGCTACGTTCCGGGTGAGAGGCGGGGTCACCCTGGACAGGTCACCAGTCTGTCGCAGCGCCTCTGTTCTCCTTTTATTATTACGACTTGATTCAAATATTATGACTTTATTCTCATGTTTTTACAATTTTATGCTGTTAATAACTTTACTCGCGTATGTTTCATACTTTAATGTTGTACTATTACGACTTCATTCATATATTAACACTTAATTCTGGTAATATTTTGACATTATTTTTGTATTTTTATTGTCGTATGACTATTGGTAATAATACGACTTTATTCTAGTAATGACTTTCCTAATTGTACAATAGCTCATATTTTTATTGTATTAATTTTTTCTACTGATTGATTGATTGATTGTATTGATCTCATATTATTCAGATTTTTCTCTCGTTTTACTGCGATCCCATCCAGGTCCAGAATAATAATAATCATTTCTATCCTGTCTTTAATACTTATAAATATAAAATAAAAGCAGAAGTCTATTGTTTCTACTCATAAAGACGTGTTTGTGATTTTGCCTCTGCCTCAGAACTCTGCGCTCCGCCTCGTCTGCCTTTCAGAACGCGTCGCCTCACCAGTAGACCTTCCTGGCTTTCTGGATGGTGGTGACCGTCTGGACTTCCTTCAGGGTCTGCTGCGTTTTCTTCTCTGCAGATTTCATGGCCTGAACAATGTAAAAGGATCGAAGGTCAGAATAAATAAGATTACAGATTAAATTATAGTTTTATTAGCAGCTTCCCCACCTTGCCTGCAGCTTCGATGGTTTTCTGCTCCTTTTTCTCAGCGCTGCGTTTGTGGTCGTAGTATCTGGAAGACAGTAAAGCTTCATCCACCTGAAGGATTTTCAGGATTTTAATCATAAAGCCTGAATTTTCTGGGCCGTTTGCTGCAGATGAACCTCTTGGCGTTGGCGTACGCCGACAGGCCCAGATCCACATCCACCAGCATCGGCTTGTTCCTCTGCAGCTTCCTGTTCTGCCCTTTATTCTTGTTTTTCTTTCCTTTCTCCTCCACTCTGGTCTTCTCCTCCTCTTCCTCCTGCTCTTCATCAGAAACGTAGGGATTTCTGTGGAAACGACGGCGGAGGTGAGTGCGTTCCTGCAAACCAGGCGTTGGTCTGCAGATCAGCAGCAGCGTACTTCAGCAGCATGGTGATGTGGTTGGTTTGCAGCTTCAGCTCCTTGATGGCGCAGGCCACCGGGTCGCCGGACGCCTGCGCTTCCTTCACGATGGCGCCGATTTCCGTCCAGTCCACCTGATTGGCCAGCGCGCTGCGCACCACCTGCAGCGCCCGCTCCACCACCGCCAGGTTCATCTCCACCAGCTCGCCCTTCACTCTGTCCACTTCCTGTTACACACATTCAGCTGAATCCATCCACCTTACAAACTAAAACAGGGGTGTCCAAAGGGAGGCCCGGGGGCCGTTTGAGGCCCTTGGAATGATTCCGTGTGGCCCTTATTGGATTTGTAACATAGAATTTGTTCCAAACTATTCATTCCATTTTCTGCTTTCATTTTAATTTAATAGAACATAAAACCACAAGCGTCCATTTATTAAACAACGCTAAATAAGAGTTTTTTTGTTTCGAAACAGATTTGTTTAAAAGAACAGTGTTTTTCTAAGTGGGGCCGCTAGAGGGCGCTGTGGAGGTCTCAAAAGGTTGGAGGAAAAATGAGAAAAATAAAATGCAAAAAATTTAAAAAATTCTTACATTCTTCATAAATTTTCTTTTCTGTTATTTAATCTTTTTCAAAATAAAATATAAGTTAAAATGATTTATTTCAATGTTTTTCTGACTGAATGACAAAGTCATCAAAACAAAAAGTGAAAAAAGTTTCTGACAAGAAAAAGACGAAAGGAACCATGAAAACCATGAAAACTGGGAATAAAATAAAATTTGATGTGGTTAATATATAATATTACATATTTTTATTATCTGGTAAAGTCATAATATAATATTTAATAATAAAATTTCAGACGGTTTGAGGCAGAATTATGCTAAATGAATGTAATAATTAGTGAAAAGTGAATAAAAAACATTGAATAAGTTGGACGTTTTTTACATATTTTGCAGAGTTTGTCTTTGGGTTTGGTTCACAGCTTAACGCTCTTTGGGGGATACGTTTGGACACCACTGGCATAAAAAATCATCTAAATTGACATATAAATGCTTTTTATACAGAAATCAGGACATTTGCTTTCATTAAAATATTCAGCTTTTAGTTGGTTTTTAGAATTGTTGACTTCTCTTAGCTCTACAGCTGTGGCTCCTGTTGCATGAAGTTTGTACACCCCTGGCCCGAGAGGAGCCGGTTTTTACCTGCGCTTGGTGCAGCGCCTCCAGCCGCTGCTCATGGTCCTTCTTCACGTTCTCCAGCTTCTTCAGAGCCTGCTTCTCCTGCTGCAGGGCCTTCATGTCGATCTTCTGGCTCTCCATCTTGGAAAAAAACTCATCCACTGCCTGCAGACAAACGACGTCTGTCAGCATTCTCTCCTCACGGCAGGAAGTTATCAATCGGGTGATACCGGCCTTGTCGAACGTCTCAAACTCCAGATGGGGGCTGTTGGCGTGCTGGGCGAAGAGGAACGGGTGGAACTCGTCGTACCTGAGAGAGGAAAACGTCACTGGAGCGAACTGAAGGAAACCAACCAGCAGGGAGAAAACGTACGTCAGGAGTTCTTCACCGGGTTTCCCTGGAGCCAAGCTGGGTTTCTTCTCGCTCTTCTGAATGATGTAACCCTAATTACAGCAGAAAAACTGTATGAATGGAAAATATGAAAACACCGAAACTTTTCACGTTTCAAGAGGCTGCAACAATATTTATGGTATTTCATTTGGGTTTCATAAGACAGACCAACACAAAGTAGGACGTATACATTTTATCTAACAAATCAAAATGTGAGCTACAATAAAATGCTTTAAATAAGGTCTTCAACATGGGGGTCGCAGCCCATCAGAGGGTCGCAGCAGTTCTGCAGGGTGGTCAGAAGACTTCTGATTAATGAAATATTTGTCTTTATTTTTTTAAAATTCAAAGTTATGTCTTGAAGTATACACTAACTTGAATCCGAACGTGTATAAAACTGATAAAAGGAGCAAATTATTTCAGTCAGAAATAAACAGTCACTGAGCAAAAATCTGTTGATTATGTTAAAACTAGACAAACTCTCACCGGGACTTTATTTTTTACTCACTTTTCCGCTGAATTTCTCCGTTTTGTCCACGTACGTCTCAGCGAGCTGCAGAGCCTCCAGGATTTTAGGAGCAACTGAGAAACAAATGAAATAAAATGCAGCTTGTTGACTGATGTGCTGGAAGGAAAATTTGATGGAAGGAAAAAAGTTCCTACTGGCCTGGCGTACCTTCAGCAACGTCGGCCTGACTGTCGACTTTTAACGAGCCTGGCAGGCCGGCTTCCATCAAACTGTGTTCAATCAGAGTGGCTCCGTAGGCTGGAGTATTAAAAATACACGCTTGTTTACATTATTAACAGATTTACAGCTGAATAAAACTCTTTTTCCTTAAAGTCATGAATTTAGATTAGCATTAAAGCTCAGCCTCAATCAGAAGAATCTGTAACGTAATGTCATAACGCTTCACGACTAAAACATTAATAAAAACAATATTTGTTTCTCTCCATTGCAACAAATCAAAATAATTATAACTGACCTACAGCTGGAAGTTTAGTCTCAGGCTGCAGATAACAATTATTTTAGTCTTTGATTATTTTTTTGATTAATTGGATTTTAAAATTGCCACATTCTGCAGATTTTTAAGCCTTTTCTTGTACAACATCAGAAATACTTCAAAAGGTGCAAAATGTATGTACTTTTTGTACAGTTTGAGTTTGTTGCTCTTTTAGAATTTATTTTTGTATTTTCCACTTAACGATTGATTAATTGTTTTATAAATTAATTAATAAGTAATAAATCAGTTCATCGCATTAAAAATTAAAACAAGTTTGATTATTTTCATTTATACAATAGTTGGTTTTTCTCTTTTCTCTCTTTTTTTTTGACCAAACCTGGAAAACAAAATTCTTCAGCCTGGTGATTTGGTCTCCAGTTCTACTGTTAGATGAACATTAGAAATAAAGGTTAGTAAACTTTAATATCTAATGTGTACTGAGATTATTACATCGTTACCATTATGTTACTTGGAAAAAACGTCTCAAAACAACATTATTGCTTATGGGTCAACCTGTCATCCAGGAAGATTAGCTGCCATAACTTTCAACCCCAGTTTAAATTATTGGAAATGAGAACAACTGTTTGTGTTTTTAATCCAGAGTATGTAAATATCTGGAAGGTTTTCATAAATAATTACTGAATGAGTCTAGAAGCTGAACACACGATGATTTGGACGAATACTCACGCAGATGAGGGTTCAGGACTTTCTTCACCTGTTCGCCATGTTGAGCTTTGCTCAGGATTTCTGACAGCCTGTAGAATATTTAGAGGCGTTTCCATTGGTTACGGCTCAGTGGATCATGGGATGTTTGTGACTGGCGCTACCTGTCCAGAGTGATGAGCGGTTCTGGCGGCCGGGCGCTCTCCACCGGGTACCGCTCCCTCACCGCTATCTTAACGTCTTCGGCCTCGGCGGTGCGGAACCTCAGCAGGTTCAGGATGGTAAACTCGTGATCCGCCAGGATGATGTTACCCTGATGGACAAACAGCCGGGTCAGCGTGCTTGGTGGCAGCACCACACGTGTCGTGGTTCCGAGATTGTTCTAACCCTGTCGTAGAGTTCCACGATCAGGTGGTAGGCGGCTTCGTCGGAACCGAACTGGATGTCGACGATCCTGTCGATTCCCAGCTGCCTGACCTGAGTCAGCCGCCGGCCCTTCAGATGCTTCCGGCACTAAGGAGCAAAAACAGCTGCTTCCATTTTCAGACTCAACTCAGAGAAGGAAAAAATGATCAAATGTGGGAAATAATGACATTAAATATCCAAATTCACTCAAAGATGGAAAAATAAAAACACAAACGCAGCTGCATTGAGTTCTGATATTACAAACTTCAGTCGATTTTACTGAGCAACATAAATTAATGATTAATAACAAAAAGTTTCAACCCCTGAGTCAACAGCTGCAAAATAAAAATAAACATCTAATCCTTTTAAATTGGGATATAATAACAAACACACGTTTTTGTTTTTGTTTTTGTTTAGCAATTTTTTGTTTGTTCCTGAAATGTTTGCACTGAATACCCACAAAGAATTACGGTAAACTCACATACTAATAATATGCTTTAAGATCCGTTTTTCTTGTCAGTAAGTTGGAATGCATGTGATTTTTTATTTTTGACATATTTTTTATCCCATAGAGAGAAAATAAATCCATCCTCTTTGCTAGATTTTATGTTTGTTTTAAATCCTAAAAATAGAAAACAATTTGGATTTTTGAAAAATCTGATAAATTAGATATTTATCTAAATGTGCAACATTTGTAGCTCTAAACTAATAATATTTGGCTGGCCTGAAAGTACAAATGGCTAATTTAATTCTTTATATTTTGTGCAATTTTTACCCAAAAATACTTATTAAAGTTAAAGATGGGTGAATTATAAACTTATAAATCATGTTTGAAATGCATCAATATGCTTTACTTTATGTTAATAAAAAAACACTGATGTTTGTGGTTGTAACATGAAAAACTTTAAGGGGTATTAATAACCATAAATTGGTTGCTGAGGTTCTTACTTTCATAGCGAAGCCTGAAGGCATCATGTTCTTGGGCCATTCGAAGTCCGTGGAGTGAAAGCGGGTCCCGGACTCTATCAGCAGGACGGCTTTGCTGTCGGGCCTGAAACAGCAGCACAGCATGGGGTCGCCCCTGCTCAACAAGGCGGCTTAATGCCAGACATTAAACAAAACTCCAACCCGTCGCACTGTTGGCTGGCTGTGGCAGAACATAGTGACAAAACTTCCCCTTAAACTGTTAAAATATTAATAAACAGCTGTCTCTGCAGTCAATAAGTACTACTTGAAATTAAATATTTAATATCGTTTCACACTGTTTTCATTTCAGACAAAAGATGCTTTGATTTGATTGATAAAATAATATTTAGACACTAACAGAACTTGTGGAAGTTCTATTAATGTGGCCACATAAATACTTATTGCGGGCAGGATTTGGCCCCCGGGCCTTAACTTTGACACATGTGGTCTACATAATGTGCAACAATGTACTTTTTGAGCTTATTTAAAATCGATTAAAGATTTGAGATGTGTACTTTGATTAATCAATTTTCTTGAATTAAGAAGCTTGTATATGTTCTGGTCTTGAGAAAGAAATGAGACAAAATTAGATCATTTTTTAGTCAAATATCTGCGCTTATAAATAGCATTAGAAACAAAATGTTGCTTTTTAATTGTATTGATGTAGTCACGACAAACTATCTAGCAGGAAACCCTTAAAATATCAAGTAATGATTACAGAAAAGAAGACATGTATGTAATAGTGTCATATTCTTTATAGCAAAGGCTGATAAAACTTGAGTTCTCGAGCTGCCCTTACTTCTGCAGACGGATCAGATATGTCTTATTGTCGATGTCATAAACGTTATTCACTCTCATGCCGATGTAACTGGAAAGGAAAGACGATAAATAAATGAATGAGTGATCAACATGTGTAAGCAAATCAACATTAGCCTTGTTAGCAGATGGCTATGTTAGCATTAGCTCCGGCTAACAACCGTCACCTACTTGGCACTGATCTCGGCAATAACTGCCCGGATGTCCACGGTGGTAAACCTGGTTTTCATGGTGAGTTAGATCCAATTTGAAGTTATGTTTGTAATGTTATGATTGAGAACGTTACATATCCGAAGCAGCAGCAAGAAAATCATGCAGGGGAGTTCTGCACATGCGCAAACACACAGGTGCGAGCGACCGCACAGTGCGTCAACGTCGCCGCCATATTGTGAGGTGAGGGAACGTCCAAAAACATAGAGCAGGTGTTATGCTGGTTCTATAATAATAATAATAATAATAATAATAATAATAATAATAATAATAATAATAGTAATAAAGATTAAACGGTGTCAGGCTGAAGCCACAGGTGTCTAACTCAAGGCCATAACTATTTATGTGACCCTGAAGGCTCTTGAGCGTCAAATAAATTAAACTTTATGGTAACAGTTGTGTACTTAAATATCATTTTTATCAGTCAAATCAAATCTGTTTTTATTTATATAGGACCAAATTACATCAACGTGAAAAGATAAAACTTGTTAGATTTGAAGAAATACTACTCGATCACAGAGAAACTATAATGTTTTAACAATTTGTTAACAAATCGTTTTATTAATACTACAACCGGCCCTTTGAGGACAGTCATGATCCTGATGCGACTCGAAATGAAAAAGAGTTTGGCGCCCCTGCTTCAAGCTAATCTAAACACGGTTTCTGATGCAGTGTGATAAATTAAGGTCAGTTTAACTGCATTCATGTTGATTTACCAAAATGTTTCATTTAATCTCAGTAATTAGAATATTAATTCTAAAATCGACATTTATATTTGATTTAAATATGAATCAAAATGTGTGTTTATTTTACTCTGAAAACCCAACTCTGGAGTTTCCAAGGAGAACTTGCCACTCACAATATGGCAAACGCGCTAACGCCTTCCAACCCGTAAAGAGATTTTTACGGAAGCCCATTGGGTGCAAAAATGAAACGGTCCACGCCTTTTACTCGCATCAGTCAGCATCGGCGATTAGGAAGCTTTGTACCTGACATGAACAGGCGTCTGGGAGCGTAATGCTGCTTTTATTCATCCGGTGAATGAGCCGCTTCCTTCCTGTAAATCAGCGGGCTCATGTTCTGCTCTTCACCTGTCTGTGTGCACCAATGATGCACTACTCCAACTGGCTCATTGGCGTGAAGAACCGGGCAAGCCTGAGAAACGCGTGCAGGACAACCCCTGACACGGACTGGGTCAACGGTGTGCGGAACCACGGCGTGGAAACGCTGAACAACCTGCAGCCCAATGAGAGGCCGTCAGAGGCGCTGGTCACGAGCCACCTCTGGAGAAAAGGTAAGACCGCAAATAAAGGTTCGGTTCGGTCTGATATCTGGGCCTGCAGTGATTAACGCAGCTTATCCCGCAGGAAGGGGGTTATTGTGCCTTTAAAGTGTAATATTTCCAGCCGAGGGTCCGGGCTGCTGCGGCGGTTAGACCTCCTGTCAGAGTTCCCGTCTCCTCCTCAGGTCAGCGGAGGGCGAAGGCGTGCTCCGTTACCACGGCAACGGTCAGCTAACAGGGCGCAGCAGCGGGGCTAAGCTAGCTCCAATCAGACAATTTCCGCCTCTTTTTTATAGCTTTTATGACATGTTCTGTCTAGATACGCTGACTACTGATACCCGACTAACATGCGTAAGGACAGAATCAGAGGAATGCACTGTAAGTACAAAAAAAAAAAAAAAAAAAAAAAAAAAAAAGGCTGACCGGTTTGTTTTTCATAATTTAACTGCTTGAAGTTTCTCGTTTTTACTTCAAATAATGCACGTTTCTGTGTTGGAAGCAGATAAAGAGAAATAGAAACATAAAGCGACAAAACCTAGTTTTGATTTTGTCTCGTTGTTTTTATTCAAAATTGAATATGTGTTCGCCCTCCTTCCACTGGGGAAGTAAAACAATAACAAAATAAATAAAATGCAGTGAGAATAATTTAGTTTTCAACTTATAAATCTGCCTCAAAATGACCAAATGAGCAGGTCATTCGGAACAGATTTGTCAAGTTCAGGGATTTAAAGAATTATTTGATGTAGATGAGCAAATTTCTTGTTTTACCTGGTAAAAATGTGTAAAAATCCTCAAAATAATCGTGGATGTATGACTAATATCAAAATGTGATAAACTGTGGCTAATTTTTGGCACCTCTGCTGTCAATACATTGGAGAACCAACAACAAATTGACAAGAGGCACAAAATATTTCTCACCAAAATCTAAAAAAAAAAACCCAAAAAACCTAAATCGTTTTTAATTAATTTAACGAACAGAACAAATTGAGGTTTTTCAGGATCTGACCTGCTGATCAGAACCGATGAGCTGAAAACTTGTCATTCGACTGAGGGATTACACATTAATCTGCTTTCTAAACCCTAAAAACTCACTTCCTGCCTACTGGGGTTGTTTCTTTCCACTGTCGCCACATGCTTGTTCAGGATGAGGGGGTTTTACCAAATTACAGCAGCAACTGAATTTGTGTTGTTTCATAATAATGACAGAAGGTGACTGTATGTATTTGAATCTGTTGATGTGTTTGTACTCTTATGGATTAACATGATTATTTATTATTACCATGACTGCAGGTTATAAAGTAATCAAGAAAATTGGGGAGGGCACCTTTTCTGAGGTGCTGAAAACTCAAAACCTTAAAGATGGGAAGTTTTATGCGTGTAAAACCATGAAACAGACAATTAACAGGTATGTCTTCTTCACTTTAAATCCTGATTAATGTGGATTTTATTATTTTAACTTTGCACTTTGAAGTTGTACATTAGTTGAAGAATGTTTTATATAATTTAATATAGTGCAGGATATTACTGTAAATATCTTTTAAGTGTGGACATAAGCATAAACGTTTGTATGTTCGCCCCTTAGGTCGCTTGTTTTTCATCTTTCTCATTAGCCTCCTGAATTTTGGGATGGCAGCCATTTTTCAAGATGGCCACCGTTTCCAAGCCTTTTAACCAATTATTGCCATAAAATGTTGTGCATTTTCATGACTTTGATTAACTTTATGTCACATCTTATGTTTTCAACTGTGGTGAACTTATTCATAAAACTTTGATTCAATCCAATTTTAAAAACTTCATTTACCCCCAGGCAGGTAATTAAAGGAAGCACAAAGAGCAGAAATAAACATAATAACATAAAATAAGCAAACGTGATATTAAAGTAACATGTAGCAAAGATGATAGTTTATGACAAACTTTGTGGCAGTCATCTTATTGGTCACCATTATCTTCCGCTAATTTTTTAAAGTATGCTTAGCAATGGCTTCTGCTAGTTTTCTATGTAGGTAGCAGGTTAGTGATAGCTTCCACTAATTTTTAATAATAATAATTGAGCTTTTTGGCATTTGGCTTTCGCTAATTTTTAATGTGTTTAGTGATATTTGCCCCTTATTTTGCATGCATCTAGCAGTTAGCAGTTTAGCATTAGCGCAGCCAAGATGCTTGTTCAGCAAGCTAGTGGTTATTGAACCCAACCTTCTGGTTAGCTGTGTAAACACATTTTCTCCATTACAACAATAGTGGCCATTTGTTAAAAATGTCCACCAGGAAAAGGAAACTCTAGATCAAGGATGTTTGTAGGATAACTATGGTTTAAAATATGTAAGCTGTGATTTGACACCAAACAAATTCATCTAATTGTAATTTTAGTAAAAAAGATTACAACCATGGATCTTGAAAATAAAAATAAAAATATCGTTTAAAAATTATTTTGATGGCAACAATTATGATTTGACACCAAAAATATTTATGATAAATATTGTCAAATTTAGTTCAAGAATAAATTTTCCTTGACGACCATCTTGAAAAATGGACGCCATCTTGAATTTTTCTGTGTTTTTTTTTTTTTAAACAAGCAAGCAAAATATTTGTGCTAATATTTGTTCTTGTATCCTCATGTGAAATTATATGTTCAATATAATTGAAATGTACAGTTATCTGCTCCACTAATACAAGCATCATTTGATTTGAAGTCTGGAAAAGGCCAACAACCTGCGGGAAGTCCAGGCCATGAAGCGGCTCAGCCCTCACGCCAACATCATCCAGCTGCATGAGCTGATATAGTGAGTCCTCCTCACAGCCACATGTTCACCTGCCATATGGGTCGTATTAACTTAACTCAACGTTTCAGTGACAAAGGAACAGGAACGGTCTCTCTGATATGCGAACTGATGGAGATGAACATCTATGAGCTCATACAAGGTAGGACGGCTCAGGAAGACGCTTTCTGTCCTGACTGGAGCTGGATGTGCTCAGAGGAGGTTTGTGGCTCTGCAGGAAGGAGGACGCCTCTGCCTGACCAGACGGTGAAGAGCTACATGTACCAGCTGTGCAGGTCCCTGGAGCACATGCACAGGTGCAGCACCAAACGCACGTCTGATTGGATTAAAGATCATCTAAATTTACACCTGAGATTCTGTTTTGGTTTTCTAACAGGTGTGGGATCTTTCATCGAGATGTAAAACCTGAAAATATTCTCATCAAGGTAAAATCACTGGAGTTTTTACAGCGGCTCTGAAAAGATCCGACACCCGACAACTTAATGGAGTGAAACAACTTAAAGCAATTTAACTGTCATGAGACGTAAACAAAACAGCTGCAACATCCAACCGTCCGTCCAACCGTCCAACCATCCAACCAACCAACCAACCAACCAACCAACCAACCATCCATCTATCCAACCATCCATCTATCCATCCAACCATCCATCCATCTATCCATCCATCTATCCAACCATCCATCTATCCAACCATCCATCTATCCAACCAACCATTCATCCAACCGTCCAACCATCCAACCAACCAACTAACCATCCATCTATCCATCCAACCATCCATCTATCCATCCAACCATCCATTTATCCAACCATCTATCCAACCATCCAACCAACCATCCATCCATCCAACCATCCATCCATCTATCCATCCAACTATCCATCCAACCATCCATCTATCCAACCAACCATTCATCCAACCGTCCAACCATCCAATCAACCAACCAACCATCCATCTATCCAACCAACCATCCATCCATTTATCCAACCATCTATCCAACCATCCATCCAACCATCCATCCAACCATCCATCCATCTATCCAACCAACCATCCATCTATCCATCCAACCATCCATCCATTTATCCAACCATCTATCCAACCATCCATCTATCCATCCAACCATCCATCCAACCATCCATCCAACCATCCATCCATCTATCCATCCAACCATCCATCTATCCATCCAACCATCCATCCATCCAACCATCCATCCATCCATCTATCCATCCAACCATCCATCTATCCAACCATCCGTCCATCCATCTATCCAACCATCCATCTATCCAACCATCCATCCAACCATCTATCCAACCATCCATCTATCCAACCATCCATCCAACCATCCATCTATCCATCCAACCATCCATCTATCCAACCATCCATCCAACAATCCATCCATCTATCCATCCAACCATCCATCCAACTATCCATTCATCCATCCATCTTCAGCAGGACAGATGTTACCTGGTCATAATCTGTCCCTCCTCCACAGAAACCTTTGGACCAACTCTTTGCAGCGTTTTGTTTTTTCAGCAAATCTGTAAAAACTCCTTAAATGACCCCAAGATTTCCACAGAGTTGTGTGAAAACCAAAGAGTCAAATTTCAGAAACATGTTGTCACTGATTTGCTTCTGAGTTGCAGCAAAACGTTTTGAAGCTGGGCGACTTCGGCTCGTGTCGCAGTGTGTACTCCAAGCCGCCGCACACCGAGTACATCTCCACGCGTTGGTACCGGGCGCCGGAATGCCTCCTGACCGACGGCTACTACACCCAGAAGATGGACGTCTGGAGCGCCGGCTGCGTCTTCTTTGAGATCCTGAGGTGAGGAGACGTGTCCGCCTGTCCCCGGTGTGTCCCCGGTGTGTCCCCGGCGGAACCGGCGTGACCCAGTGTGTGTGTTCCAGCCTGCACCCTCTCTTCCCTGGAGCCAACGAGTTGGACCAGGTGGCCAAGATCCACAACGTGTTGGGGACGCCGGATCAAAGTCTGCTGCAGAAGTTCAAACAGTGAGTCCAAAGACGCCTGACTGCTCAAAAGTATTCACACCGTTTTTACTTTATGCTTTTTTCTCACATTCTAAACAATGAGACTGAAATTTTTGTCCAGTTCTACCACAGATTTCCAGTAAACTTTGTAATGCATAAAACATTCTTTATGTCTGTGCGTTCAATCAGTGGTGTACGTCGCTGGCTAAACAGCCAGTAATGCTAATCCTAGAGCGCTAATCGGAGACGTTAGTTCTGCTAATGCTAAAGTGCTACTTCCAGTCATGTTCACACACACCATGTGTCAGCAGCATGTTACATATTTATCTGTGTACTTCATTTGTTTGTTGTATTCTTGCTCATTAAAGTTTCTTTTAAAAAAACTAAACACAAGGAGAGGAAATGGAACTGAATGTGAACATCTAACTAGAAGAATTATGATAATACAGATGCTGAACTTTATTCAGCTGACAGTTGAAACAGCAAAGTAAATTAGTGCTTTAGAATTTATCCAAAAAAATTAGTTCAGGGTAAGCTAAGTTTGATAATTTTTTTCAAAATTTGAAAAATGTTAAAGCACTAAATGAGAATCTAGTGTAAATTATACACAGGACATGTATTTAACACTTTTATTCTGTGCACAAGTATAAATACAAAAGTGATGCCCTAATATTGCCACGAACAGTTATTTTGCATAAAATGCTGTTTAGCGTTAATAACAGAAACTTGCTCTCTGAATGTGTTAATTTCTATCTGTAATATATTATTTTTATTTGTTACAAGTTGGATTCATGTTAATGTGTATTTAAAGGCATAACTTTGACTAAAAACATCTAAACAAATGTCTAATTAATCAGAAATGTTGCGATGTTGATGTGGAACCAAACCCTGCATTAAACTTTGTTCCTGTCTGGTCTGCTTCATCACCATGATGCTCATATTTCTCTGGTTTTGGTTGTAATCAGTCAAAACGTAATAAAGGTAGCAGGTATAGACATAGAGTCAGTAGATCTAACTCACTTTTTTCCTGCTGTTAGGTCGAGAGCGATGCAATTCAACTTCCCTCCGAAGAAAGGAACGGGCATCTCGCGGCTGCTGCCCAGCTGCCCGGCGCCGGCCATCTCTCTGCTCTATCAGATGTTGGCCTACGACCCAGACGAGCGCATCTCCGCAGACACCGCCCTGAAGCACACCTACTTCAGGGAAATCAGGTGCAAATCTAACCATTACTTTAGATATCAATTAATCTATCGATTATTTTGACTATTAAATTGCTAAAAAAATAAATTGGCACATTCTGCAGAGGCCCAGCCCGTTACTTAGCAACCCAAGCAAAGCTTCAGCTGGTTTTACCGCTCTATGCGCTGTACAATGGCTGCTGGAAGACTTACCATCCAGAAACCATCTGCTGCATTCTTGTTGGTTGTGCAGGAGGCTCTGCTAATTCTTTCCAAAGATGGATGGCTGTGTAATTGAGCATCTGTTTCAGCCATTTTCAGGAGTGTAAATGTTGAGTAGGGGGGCGTGGCCAGCAGCAGCTTATTTGGATTTAAAGTGACAAGACGCCCTAAAACAGCTAAAAGTAGGCAGAACTGAGCAGACTGAAATCTCATTATCTAAGAAGGATTTTGTGCTGCTTGGTAGCTCATAGACCTGTTCAAGGAAGCATAACAGGCCATCTTTAAGAAGAAAACTGTTGGTTTTGTGTTTCAGAACGGGAGAGAAGAAATCAGAGACGCTTCAGAGGATTTCTGAGAATGTGGATGGGAAGGGAAACACCGTCAAGTCGGCGCACATCTGGCGACCGACCAAGCTGGGCAAACAGCTGAGAGGAAGACACGCCAGACAGACACCTCTAGTAAACGTAAGCCTTTAACAAACCCGGCAGGTCGTCCTGAGAAACGGATGAATCAGTGAAAAGCTGCGTCTCTCCTCAGCACAACCCGAAGCGAGCGGCGGACCCCCATAGCCGGAGGAACGCCCCCCACCTGGCGCAGATGCCCAGACTCAACATGGCCGCTCACGGACATCAGTTCCCGTTCCCTTTCTCTGCTATTCCTGCTTTTACCCTCAACCACAAGCCGACACTGCCGCCCATCTCGCCAAAAAAGTGCCAGACACAGGTGCTCAATGCCCCGTCCACACAGAGACGACTTTAGGTGAATCCGTAAAGGTTTTCGTAGTTTAGGATGAGCGTCTGCACGGATTGGGCGTCTTGAGACCAGAAACAGTCAGTTTTAAACGCAAATACATTTCAGAACGCTGGTTTCATGTTTCCATGTGGCCATGCAAGCCGGTCTTTTTTAAACGATGACTCGGCAAATGTTGATATTTTTTAGTTATTTTATCTCATTTTTTGTGGCGCTAAGTCAATTGTATGATGGTTACGAGGGCCATTGTAGGGAAAAAAAGAAACCAAAACACTGCTGAGTTTGAAAAGTTGAAATTTGGTCAAAAGAAACTCAAAAATTTTTAGGTCCATCTCAGAAATTTTCGAGGAAAAACTTGGGAATTTCTGAGTTTTACAAGTTGAAAATGTTGAAGTTTGGAAACTCAGAAAAATTCTTGTTTTTTCTAGAACATTTCTGAGATGAAGGTCAAAATTTTGGCAGAAAATGATACTTTTTTTTTGATCTGCAATGGTGATAACACACTGTTGCACCAGGATTTCTGTTTTCAGCCACGTAGTGACAGAATCCCAGGCACTTACAGAACGATTAATTGTACAGGAACCTGCCCAATCTGGCAACGCTGCCGTTGTGCGTGTTTTGGTGTTGTTCTCTGGCAGTCACAGCGCCACCGATTGGCCCGGCATACTTACTACACCATTTTCATTGCCGCTGCATCCTGTCGCTTGGACCCTCATGTTTTCACCGTGTTCGTCTCCGTGTGTTCAGGCCCCAGTTGAGTCTTTTCATATCAGGAAAGTTGCTGCAGCTGTAAGCAGAAAAACATCCTGTGACCTTCTTCTCTCCACAGCCCGAGGATGAGATGCCTTGCATAACCGTGAAGACCTTCTGCATGCCACCTGTGGAGCGGAAAGAAGGAGGAACCTGAGAGCCAAAATCCAGCCGAGTTTCAGATTAAAATCCGCCTGCTTGAACCGGACCGACCCGCAAAACGGAGCCAAAACCCGGAGGAACCTGCTACACAACAAGCTGCCGTCTTCCCAGTTACTGCCGGGATGGACGGCCAAATGTGCCGCAATTCATCAAATAAATTATTCAGTTATTACGATGCTGTGGAAGAGAATTCCCTCCCCCTACAGATTTTTCTGTTTTTGCTTTTTTGTTGTAACAAAAAACCGGAGTAGTGTTTCATGATTATTTCATCCATTAAAGTATAAATATACCTGGTTCTGTGTGAAAAAGTGATCAACCCCTTAAAACTAGCAGCTATTAAGTGTTCATGATAAAAATTTGTATTTTACATGACGGACGAGGAACGTCAATCCGACCTTTGTCGCATTGTTTTAAATTTGACACATCAGAGTGCAGACTTTGACTAGGCCACTCCAATAAAATCATGAAATGCGACTGATCTCAGTTGATTCACGGTTTATTACTTTCTCACATTTTCTCCCTTTAATGAATAAAATAATCATCTTAAAACTTTCCTGTTTATCCTTGTCTGACTTTACATTTGATCATTAAATACTCAATTTATATTTAATTGTTCTAATATTTAAATGAATTACATGTCAATAGTAATGTAATATTAACGAGGAGCTGATTGGTCTGCTGGGAAGCTGCTGTGGAGCTCAACCAATCAAATCTCAGTATTAGATGACGTATGTAGACGTCAAGCTACGTTCACAAAGCGAATCAAATCCCCTTACTTTCCTCTTGTGACGACGTTATGGCTCCCGTTGATGAACATTTTTAGAACGATCGACGGACTGCGGCGTCCATTATTACTTCCGTAAACAATGCGCTGCTGTGTGACGTCAGTGTTCTTTTGCACATGCGGGCCGCAAACCCGTCCACGCAGAAGTCTGCGGTCGCATCTAATTGGTAGCATGAAAAAAGAAAATCTGAATTGATCAGAAGCTCCTGTGTGAACGCAGCCTAACAGAGATTAACTTATTAACTTTAACTGGATGTAATTATTTTAAACAGATCTGCTTTTGTAATTGTTGTGTTGTGGCACTTTTGGCCCCTGGACATATTACCATGTAACCCCGTGTTGTCCAATGAAACGTGTAATGGTCCATATTTTCATGTTTACATCTCAGTAATATTTCACAAATTATTTTAATTTTTTACCCATTTTAGGTTAAAACCCTGTCAGGCGCCTGCCGGGTTATTCATGGCTGGTTTGCAGCAAAAACTCCAAACTGGAGGGAGTTTAGATAATAATGTGACTTCCTGTGTGGCGTGATGAGGAAAGCAGCGACATGGATCATTTTTCCACACAAACTGTTTCAGTAAAATTACTCGCAGTGCCTTCAGGAAGTATTCACACCCTTAAACTTCTCCACATTTTGTCCTGTTACATCAAACTTCCATGAGTTTTCCTGGGATTTTGATGAAAAACAAAGTGGGAAGATTCAACATGTTTCACTGTTACTTTCAACTTGTAACGGTGAAACATGGTAGTGGCAGCATGTGGCTGGGGAAAATGGGCGGAGCTAAATCCAGGATAATCCTGGAGGGGAAATGTTGGAGACAGACATGCATGCCGCACTTTTCAGATTTTATGGATTATTTACAAATGACAGAATATTAATTAGGTGGCTTCAGTTACAAATTTATATTTCCTTTTGGGGTCAACAAAGTATTTTGAATTGAATTTATTAGTAAAAAAATTTAAAAGCTTTTCTTTTCCAGTTTTTGGCTGTTGTGCAACAAAAGGTGGAAAAGTTTGACAGGTTTGAAAACTTTTGCAAGGCAATGCGAGTTTTATACCGACATTACTGTCCTACGCCTCATAGAGGCAAACAGATGAGATACGAACCGAATAAACTTTGATTTTATCAGCACTCAGTGTGAAAAAGTTTCATTTTAATAATGTGAAAATAAAGACAAGTCAACTAAAACGTGAAATAAAGCTGCTGTTGTGTAAAATGTATAAAAAAAAACAACAACATTGTTGCTGATTAAACTTGAAATATTTTTTTAACAAAATGACGTCAGTGCAGAGAAATAAACAACCACCAGAACACAATGTATTCAAGATTATTTTAATATTATTAATATGTATACTTTAGGCTTTAGAAATATAACTATCAATGACAAAACTTCCACTGGAGTAATGGTAGTTTGCTTAGGCCCCATCAAATCAGTTAATTACAGTATACACATTATGATACAGAGCAGATTTGAATCTGAAATAATATTAAAATAAATGCTCAATAGATAAAGGTTTTAATATTTTTTAGCGTTTTCTTCACCTACTGTATTAGCCATTTGTAAGTTCTTAGCACACCCAACAACGTAAAGCCATTATTTTTCTTCTAATAAACTAATTTAAGTGCAAACCATTTTTTCTTTAAAAAGACTGATTGCAGCGTTCCGCCTTCAGCCGAGTGCAACAAGGCAGCCAACCCTCCGCTGTCTCCGTCAGAGTATAAAAACCAAAGGAAATCAGTGCAAAGTCATTAATGGGGAGATTTCTAGTCACAGGAGACAGAAGTGGTGGGAGGATAAAGATGGACGTAATTTTCTTTTAGTAAAGTTGTTCCAAAATGTGCATTTCAGCCGGTGGTTCTGAAGGAAATAAACCGTCTGGGATAACAGTCTGAGATCTGACTCTAAACAAATATATTAACAAAAACTAAATCTAAAATGTGTTAAAAGTGAGTAGACAAGAGGAGCGGTGCGACGGCAAAGAGGTCGTGGCGCTCCTCTAACTCCAGTAACAAACAGCAGAACCGGGAATAAAAGAAAACAGGAAAACTTGCAATGCTTGCAGGTGAAGAGCAGCATCAGACTCTGGGTTGCAGCAGAAATATTCTGGCTATACTACTGTTCCACTGGGAGAGCTGGCTTGGGTTTGGGATGACAATAAACCCTGGAAAAAGGAAAACAAGGAGATTTGCATTGGGAAAGTCAGAAATCAAGCAACAAAACAGCCCAACTTTCCATCAAACGTCTGGGAATAACAGGAGTTTTTCACCACCAAGGCACTTCCTGACTACACGTCTACTCCCTCAATGCTTCACAGGTCTGGATGTTATTCCAAAAACACGTTAACTGCACTGGTAATCAGAGTTATTGCAGTTCGGTTTGTCATTTCGGGGGTTTAACTCATCGTTTCTGCTGAAATATGAGCTGAAGCATCATGGGAATTTTTCTAAAAACAAGTCGCTTGAAGTCAGTCGGAACGGGACGCTTTCTGAACGTTACTTCACTCCAGAATCAGAATAAACGTTTTTATCGATGGCATTTCAAATCAATCGGGTCAGACGTGCCGAACTGATTTGTCCTCCTTAGAACAGATTAAATATTCTTCATGCAGATCAGGATCCTAACTTAGGTTTTCTCTGCCGTCAGTTAATAAATACAAACGGCTTTAAATGACGGTGAGATTTCTGATAAATATTGCCTCAGTTCAGCCCAAACTTTCTGATTTCTGAGCTTTTATCCAACACTCAATAACGTGACGAAAGCAGAGGAGTTTTTACTCGTCTTCCTCTGGATTCCTGAACATTTCTGAACGTTATTTCAGTAAAACTTTGTTTTGGTATGAAATCCGACTAGATTTTTGGTTGAATTTGGATTTTTTTTTCTCCTGTTTATTCAAATCGGAGGCGATTTTCATTTCACCTGCATCAACTGATCATTGGACAAAAACAAATATTTTCTGAAATTAAAACTAATCTGTAAATTTGAAGTTTAAAACTGAAGTTAATTTTGCCGTTTGCATATTTAAAAAAATGTCTATGCATTAGATTTCTGCGGCCATCTTTAGAAGAGCAGCAACCTGATCACTTTTGTCACTTGGTGTGGAACATTTCTGTACCAATCTTTAAAAATACGTTTATTTTTGTGTCCAAACTGAAGGAGAATAAAAACAAAAAGATGAAAATGTGAAGAAAAATGTTGATCTTCTGGTTTTTCTTCTAGAAACAGAAAAGATGCAATGTTTTGGAATAGATTCGAATTGAAAACTTTGAATAAAAAAAAAAATAATAATAATACTAAAATAAAGGAGCCACGTTGTGAACATGAGGATTTTCAGGCGACTCGACAAATTTCATCCCGTTTTTAATGATTTTTGTGACGTTTTCATGGAAACGTTTTAAACTCTGCCTATGAAAGCAGTTGCACATTTAAGTTTCACCAGACGACCTGGCTGCCTGCCAAATAAAAACGTTGCTATAAAAAGCCGGAGAATCCAACAGAAGCAGTTTGAGAAGGACAGACAGGAAGTCAGCACTCCAAGCTCCCCACACTTCCTGTTAGAAAGAACTTACCACTTTGCCTGGCCTCGCCCATGTGCAAATAAATCCCTCCTGACAAGCAGTCACTAAACAGTCCTCTAAAAATATGAGTACAGTCAGCCTCTCGTGTGCTATTTTCTTACAGATGAGCGGCTCGAGGAGCGGCACGTCCTCCATGCGGGGGCACAGCAGCGTGCCCAGCGTCTTGGCCGGGTCCGTTTTGCTCTTGCTCAGCAGGTTGAGCTTGTCGCTGCTCTTGCTGCTGATGTGACCCATGCTGTGGTTGCGTTTGTGGTCCTTGTCGTGGTGCCGCTCCTTGCGGTCGTGCAGGGAGAGCGTGGCGAACTTGCTGACGCCGGTGGCGATGGCGCTGTCCATGATGCCGCTGCCTGTGCCGCCGCCGGTGCCGGAGGTCTTGGCGGTGCTGTTGGCGGTGCCGGCCGAGTGCGGCAGGCTGTTGGAGCGCGGCAGCGTGGTGACGCCCGGCGTGTTGGCGCTGCCGTTGTTTCCGTTCGTAGTGTTGCTGGAGGAGATGATGGCGGCGCCGGCGGGCGGCGCCGTGGCGTTCATCACGTTGGTGTGCGTGCGAGTCCTAGACAGGGGCAGGTGGGGGAACAGGATGTCCTCGGTGAGGTCCCACAGGCACAGCTGCGTGTCCTGGCCCACCGAGCCGAAGCGGTACGTCACGCTGACGGGCCGGCTGTCCGTGGAGTTGCGCTTGGAGAGGCGGGACTGCGTGCTGTTGGCGCGGTCCCGCCCGAACTGGACCACCTGGTCCTGGAAGTCCTCGTCGCTGCCGCTGAACTCCATGGGGTCGCTCTCCTCCACGCTGGTGGTGTAGTGGTCGAACGCCACCACGCTCACCCACGACTTGTGGCCGTGTCCGCGGGCGATGACGCGGCAGTCCAGGAAGGACCAGACGGTGACCAGGTCGTCCTCGCCGCCCGCCACGATGTACTTCCCGTCGGGGCTCCAGCACACGCACAGCAGGCCGCCGAAGTAGCTCTTCATGGTGCCGTGCAGCTCCACCGCGTCGAAGTTGAAGACGCGCAGGAAGCCGTCCTGGCTCACGCAGGCCAGGAACTTCCCGTCGGGCGAGAAGGCGAACTCGTTGAGCGCGCCGTCGCCGACGCTCCACTTCAGCAGCGGGTTGCGCGTGGATTTGCTCTTGCAGGTGTGGACGGAGTAGCTGTCGCCCTGCTTCAGCAGCTGGTAGTGCGGCGCCGCCGTGCCGCAGCTGTGCTCCACGTTGTACAGGTACATGCTGCCGCTGGCGTGCGACACCAGGAACAGGCTCTCTGAGCCCGGAACCCACTTCACACACGTCACCCGGGATTTATCGATCAACCTCTGGCAGCGCAGAACCGAGGGAGGAGAGGAAGATCGGGTTAGAGAAACAGACCGAACACAAAGCAACGACTGCGCCTGGATGAACACAGACGTTACCGTAATAAGCAATAATATTGTTTTCAGACCATTTTCATGGAATATGTTATAATAATGAAAGAACACATTGTAACAGATCGATAAACTTTAAATTATAATGAACTTTGAGCCTGGAAAACGTTTCAAATATCCAAAAGAACCAATAAAATAAATGGTGGAGTTTCTGTAAACAAAACTGTCCTTCAAAAAAAGATCCAGTTGACACCAAAACACCAGACTGAAGATTTTTATCATCCAGCGAGAGAAAAACTATAAATCATAAAAATGGAAATTATTGAGCTCGTTTTAAATATTATACGATCAGTTCAATATATTTACAAAGATTTTGTCTACATTAAGCAAACTGTCTTTTTTAGACTCCAGTTAACGATTAACTGGTTGCTAAATCAGATGACGACTGTTTCAGTAATGGAGCCAGCAGAGGTAAAGACCAGCGTGCAGCTGAACGCTGCTGCGTTTATCAACTGGAGCTGCAGTGGGACCATCTGTCGGCTGCCTACCTCCTCGTTGAACAGTTTGCTGGTCTCCTTCTTGATGGGGTCGATGAGCTGCACCTGCCCGGCAGAGAAGCCCACCAGCAGGGAGACGCTCTCCGCCGTGGCCGTGAGGTGGTTGAAGTCATGGCACGTGGGCTGCGTCCCTTTGTAGATGCGCTTGTCTATCGGTTTGCTCAAGTCGGCAGCCTGAGGAGAGAAACAAGTGCAAGAAATGAATGAAGAAGTATTTTTTAAAATCTCTCAATTAGGCCTGAACAATGCAGAATACAGCAGCATTCACACTCTGTATGCCGATAATAATAATAATAATAATAATAATAATAATAATAATATCTGGGGTGATGATGGGTTTATTAAAAGCAGCCAAAATATCTTGATTATATAAAAAACTGTTAGATTTCCTTTAATTACAACTGAATTCATTACTTCATGTAAAATAAGTCCATCTCTTCCTCATGCAGCTCTGCTCTACTTTGTCTTGTTGGTTTTGTAGAAGATAATCGATGAATCCTTTCAGTTTAATTTACAACATAAGTGCTCAGTTAAAGCAAACCTCCAGGGATTATTCAGACCCATCAAGCCTTTACACAGAAAGGAATAATGACTACATCACAACACAGCATCCAAACAAATCCTTCCACAGCTTTCTTCATTAAATGGGGTTTTTCACATTAGGAAAATATTTTTGAAAAAACTTTGAACCTTTTAGATAAATATGTGTCAAACCAACCAAACCCCTTGAGCAACCTGTTCCCCTCCTGGCCTGTGGGGGCGCTGCACCAAGAACCACTGAAGGAAACGACACAAAAACCTCTGAAGACACTGAGAGCAACTTGCTTCTTCACCAGATGGAAACAAGATGGAGGCATCAGATTTTAGTATTTGAAGGATTTCTCTTTAGTCTTTGGCTAAAGACCAGGAGTCATTTCTGCGCTAGGCTAGCATGTTAGCTTTGGTTGTATTTACCCAGAATGCCCTGTACTGTAGTCCACTTCCTGCTTTTGCAGCAGTCTCTGGTCCACTTGGCGTTCACATATCAAACCAAACCAGAGTTCCCTTCAACCGAACCCAGACCGAGGTTTGAGGACCAGAGGTCAGAGGTCAGAGGTCGATTAGCGTTCACACCTCAGAAAACGAACCGGACATTTTAGAGAAACGGACTGGAGTTTGTGTGAATGGCGCCTTAAAGATCAGCGATGGGTCAGAAAACTGCAATCGGTGCTCAGCTGGTTTTCACTAAATCAATAAACGGTAAGAAGTCGTTCATTTCACAGAAATTCATGTTTTCTCTGTTTATTCTGTTTCAATTTGTTTTTAGTCTATTTTATTTTACATGAATATACTTTATTCAATGTACATAGTCTGGAAACGTCAACAGTTTCCATCCTCCATTTCATTTTTCCATATTTTACACTTAAAAAACGATTACAATGACCTTTAAACTTTTCCAGTGCTAAACATGACATCCATTAAATAAACTGACCAGGCAATGAGCTATAATAGTAGCAGCAGTATGCAGAGGTCACACTGTAAAACAACAACGGATGAAGATTACTGCTTAAGATCCAGACTGAATGTCTCAGGGATGAAGATCAATAAGAAAAACTGTAAAAGAACAACAAGTTCGGTCCAATAATCCGACACACACGAGACGTTACAAAGATCACTGACGGCTGTGAACGAGTAACTGTAGATATGCGCAGCGACGACTGCCTAATTCGTTAATGATTTACGGTTAAAACCCGATAGAACGGAAACTTCTTAGAGAGCAAAAACGATGACTCTGTTCTTTTAGCAAATTTAACCCATTTTTAAAATCAGTTTTATAAAGAAATGTCAGCTGGTCTGAGATCTGCCTCACACCAAGCAGCTGCAAAACACCAGGAGACAGAAAACAGAAATAAATGCAGGATACAATTATTTACAATTAATCTGATTTAATATTTTACTAACATAAAAGAAAAAAAGAAAATGATGCAACGTTAATGATGTTTTCCTCATTTTGTGTTTTTCCACCAGTGGCTGAAACATTTAGCACAAAATAAATGTTTTGCATTGTTTTATTACTACATATATTATAGCATAGTATACATGTGTTTTATGCTTAGTGTTAATAAGTCAGCAACACTAATGCTGACTCAGGATACAACATTTATTTAAATAAGAACCGACTATAATCTGCCACCTGCTGCATCCTTCGGCCTTCTGCGACGCCCAAACGCTCAACGTAAAGTCACAGTCTCGTATTTACCGGCATTACGTTGGCCAGAAACTACATATTCAGTAGATGTGTTATTATCTAGTAAAGTCTGCAAAGCCATTTATACTTTAATCACCTGATTGAAGCTGTGAAAGTCCCTGAAATATAGCTTTGTATTTACTGCTGAACGTTGCTGTTTGGAGAACTGTTTGAACCAAACAGTCTGTTAGTGGATGAAAAATAAACTAATTTAAATAATGAACTGAACCCAATGCACCGCTTGGTAACTGGGTTAAACTGGAAAGTATGTGTGATTGAGCTGGAAAGGCTTTTGTTGTAAAGGGCCTTGAGAGATGTATTGTGAAAAACCTAATTGAATCTTACAAACACAATATCAGTATTAGTTAACAGATGTTTTATTGCTCTTTTAGATTAAATTTATTGTTTTGGCATTTTAACATACGTCCTTCCAGCCACCATCAATGTTACTGTGATCATTGTTGTGTTTTGTGTTCTGTCTTGAACTAATTAACCTCATTATACAATTATGATTAATATTATTAGTATCGACACCCTGACGCTTTTATCGCCCTAAATTCCAATCAAACATTGGTAAACCTGGAGTTATCGACACCTGTCAGTTAAAACCAAGTCGACAGCATAACAGTTGACAGCTTCTTCACAAACTGGACCTGAAGCCAAATGTATTTACGTATCAAGTCGCTCTGTCTGGAACAAATGTCGCATTTATCCCTAAAATATTCATATAACCTCATAAAGTTAGTCTGAAGAAGAAGTTTAGCCTCTGAACTCGGAGGAGATGCAGCCTTAGCAAGTCGTTAGCCGGCTAACTAATAGCCTAGGCTAAGCTAATTAGCTCATGCTAACTGAGGTGAAAGTCAAGCGCCTGTCAGAGTTCTTCAACAGCGCAAAGATCAGCCTAAACTTCAGCAAGAGCTGAGGAAGCAGAGCCGGAATCCCCGTTGACTCCAGTCCAGTCAGTACAGTACCTTTCTAACGCCTTTGTAGATGTAGAAGTAGAGCTCACGGCCCACATTGAAACAGATCCTGTCGCCGTTACCCGACTGGTCGTTGACGTTCACGAAGGAGACCTTGACGGGGTTGGAACCTTGCGAGTTGAAAGGCACCCGGTTGGGACGGCTGTATTCGGAGTGAGTGAGGAGTTTGTAGACGCCTTCCCGAGTGGTGAACTGAGTTTTAATTTCGTTCATCTCCTTCCCTCCTCCCTCCGCCGCCATCTTTGAAATTAACATTCATCCCTTTCCCCCAGGCCGGATCTTACGCACGGACGGCAGAGGGCATTCCGACTCCACCACTCCTCCTAGCGGGGTACTACGGAACTGCAAGGAGGAAAAGTCAACTTCGATATTTAGATATTGAAATATGTTATTTCTCCCATATTTGTATCCCTATTTACTACACCTGTATCTTCAATAAAATTAAATTAAAAATACTACGGTCATCATAATAAAGTACTCAAGATTTTATCATGCATATTGTTTTCAATGTTTTGGCAGCGAAAACAATATGCTTTATTTTCAAACATAAAAACATGCTTTCATGTTTTCAATATGAAAGTACTGTCAAAATATAATATGCAGTAATATTTTTCACTGTCATGAAAAATATAACTGGATTATGAAAAGTATGATCATGTCCACTGCATCATCTTACTGGACATGTTTATGACAGCTGTTGTTTATGTTTTGTATGTATTTGGATTGATGACATCACAAGAGGTAACAGAGTTGATCAGTTGGTATTAGTAAAAACTATGGATTTTAATTTTGATTAGATTTAACTGTTGCCAGTTATTTTTTTGTTGTTGTTTGTCTGTTTATCAAAGTTTTACTCCTGTTGACTCTTGTGAAATATAACACGATAAATCCCTGATTAAATCAAAAATAATACCAACGAACTCCTGCTGGCAGATAAGATCCTCTGGAGTCAGAAGTTTTATTTGTTTCCAGTAAATTATGAGGCGATAAAAACTGGTTTTACATCACAAAGTCAGCACGAAACTCCCCCTGGTGGCCAGAGTGTCCCATTTCGTACCCGGAAAAAGTCAACTGAAACTTTAATATTTATCTCCACAGGTTTATTAAACCAAAAATATATAACTTACATGTTTAAAGTGTAGAGATAACAGTGTGTCCATTCTTACGTTGGACTCAATTTTTCTAATTAAATACCGAAATATAATTATTTTTCGCCCTTCTCGGAAGAAAGCAATTTCTAAACCTCAACTATTCTGATTAAACATATTTTAAAATTAAGGTCAGAAAATGGAGAGGAACCACAAAACTTTCGCTGTAGCTTTCCTAGAGTTGCATACTTATTGTTTTATTTTGAAAACGCGTTTAACCGGACGTTTTAATCTGAGCAAATCTTTTCGTTCTCACCTGTTTCCACATTTTGCTGCCTAAAAATCACAAACACCTGCTACCGTGCTGATTTAAACGAGTTGTGCTGCAGCGTGCTTCCGTTATTTCACCCTAACATTCATGAACCAAATGCACCAGCAGTTCTGATGCCCTGCAGGAGATGACAGCAGCATTCACTTCCAGGTACACGCATGAACGTCACTACGGATGAAACTTAAATATTTGGAAATGTTAAACATGCAAACGGAGAAGTGACCAACACGGTGTCATATGGGCGCGTCTCAGAGTTAGAATATCATCTAATATTTATTGCCATAATTAAATTGTTGATTTAAGTTTGGAAAAAAAAGTCACATTCAGGCTTTTTTTGTTGCAATTTTTAAAGAACCACCAAAATATAAACCATCCGGTTTATATTTTTAAGTTATAAAAGGAGGGATACATTTTCTTCTATAAAATGATGTGAAATAAACATTTACCAACCTAATTAGAGAAAACAAATTAACTAAAATATATATTACTGTGATTTTTAGTGTCATTCTGATGAGGAAAATTGATATAATTATTCCCTGAAAATGGAACAGAAGCTAAAAACCTGCATTTATTATGTCTACTAGAGACAACTATTGTATCATTATTATAAAATATTTGTCGTCATGATAATTTAGATTTATGATAACTTGAAAACTCTAAAACACAGCTGTCAAACTGCAGTCCTGGGGGGCTGCTGCCCTGCAACTTTTAGCTGTGCCCCTGCTGCAGCACAGCTGAACAGAATAATTAGGTCGTTAGCAGGACTCTGCAGAACTGATCTACACAAGGAGGAGGTAATTAAGCCACTTCATTCCAGTGTGTTGCACCTGTGGCACATTGGAGTATCATTAAATATGAAAATATGATAACATGCAGCTTCTGTGTGTATTTTAGTGATGAGAATCACACTTTCCGTGTTTTTGGTGTCCTGAAGATGCCTGATCTAAACTGTTTTTAAGGGCTGCATTTTAGGTTTGAGGAGCTTTAACTCCAGTTCCCTAAAATTCTGAAAATAAGTACTTTTATTATTGCCGCTTATAATAAATATATCTGAAACACCAACCTGTATAACATGTATAACTGAAAGTTAGTTCTCTGTCATTTTTAGCCAAAGTTTAGTCATTATGGAAAGTTCAAAGAGTTTTAACTTTATCATTTTCCGAGAGACAAATTTTGGTCAAAATTTGAATTAATTTACTCAAACTAAAACACTTTTTAGTGATATTCTAATTTATGGAGAAGGACATGTTTGCATTTAAAAAGCCAGATGTGATTTTCTGGTGACTTTATTTCAGTTTCTTGTCCAGACCCCAGAAACACTGACGCACCAAACCCGATGGACCAGCTGACTCTGAGCTGCATGGTGAGAGGAGCGAAGCCTCATCTGTTGACTTCTTGCTGATTTGGTTACGTTGAACGTGTTTTTTTTCTCCCGCTGTGATGCTGATGGGAGATGTGTAAGATGGACTCCAGCACGGATTCAGACTCTGAGATCAGCCCCAGGTGGTCGGACACCAGCACTCTGGTACTCATCAATTCATAAACAACTGAAAGTTTGTTGTTTTTGGAAGAACATCAGACCTTTACATAAACTTTTTACTCAGCCTTGATGTATCTGAACTGGTTTGTTTGAGGGTGGAAGGATTATCCAGCTTTACTGACTCTTAAAGGGACAGTATCATTTGTGTCCAGGCATATGGTGACATTTTATGCCATTAGCAAGTAACTGTTACCTTCAGTTTTTATAAAAATGCTATATATATATATATTTACATATCAAATCTGATGCAAGTTATAATTTGGATCATTTCCAACTTGGAGAGGGCATGCACAGATACTCTACTTTGACTAGGCCATTCTGAAACCTTCATTTTGTCCTTCTTGGATCTTCAGAGATTTGTTGGGTTTGGGGTCTGGCTACAGAAACCGATGGCTGGAGATTCTTCTTGAGGATTTTCTGCATTAGAGCATAAATCCTGGTTCCATTAATTACTACAAGTCATCCAGATGCTGCAGCAGCAAAAACAGATCATCACACTACCTCCACCGTGTTTCTGATTGTCTTTCTGTGAATGGCAGACCAGATCTGATGGGACGCTGAGGTCGTTCTGGGTTCTCCTGGATGAGTTGTTGTTGAGCTCTTGGAGTAGTTTTGGTAGGTTGGTTTCTCCTGAGAAGGTTCTCCACTGTTTATTTCCATAGAAATTGTTTTCTAACGCTTTACAGACTGACAGACTTCACAGCATGGACAATGCTCTTCTTTTGTGAAATAAAGAAAACCAATAAATTAAAACTTGTTGCAACAATTGAAGTTGTGTAATCATCCCACCCAGGAAAAAATAACAATCAGTTCATACTCAGACTGATGATGAGAGTATGTAAAGTTTTGGCTGCTGCTGTTCAGTTTGCGTCTCCTAACCTGTGAAGGTCTCTGCTTGCTGTGAGCAGGGATGTGTGAGCAGCGCACCAGAAAGCAGAACCTCCCGCCGGACCGTGGCGTTGACATACAAGTCTGCAGGAAGACATGGCTGCTGTTCGCTGGTGAGCATCCTCGGATCCGGTCACCGCCAACGCTAAAGCATCCTGCTGACTCGTGTGTGGCTGTTGTCTTGGCTGTGCAGTTTTTGGACCCGTATGATGGGAGCTCAGAGGATTCTGAGGAGTCAAATGGTGCCAGCAGGGAGAAGAGGCAGCAAGGTGAAGGAGGAGGATTTGGGGTGATGTTTGTCAAAAAGTAACAGCAATAATTTGAGCTTTTTAGTCGTCATAAGATCATGTTTTTATTCATTAATTTTTAAAAAATCTCAGTTTTAAGAGATTTAAGCAAAATATTTAATTGGCAAGTTAAATATTTTTGTTTATAAACTAACCATTTAGCTCCAACCTAAATATTTACCAAGATATTTAGTTCCATAAATATTTTGTGAGCAAGCTAACATTTAGGTCCAAGCTAAATAATTAGCTAGCTGCATGCTAGCTAAATATTTACTTAGATCTTATTCAGCTAAATATTGTTTAATTAATATGCTAATTGGCTTGCTGGTAAGCGGAAGTGGACTATCAAAATAAAAGCTGGGTCTTGAGAACTTCTCGGACTGAAATTCTTGCAGGTGAGACTGGATCGTTTCAAGGCTGATGCGTCACGGTTACTTTTAGATCCATTGTTAAACGTCTGTATTGCCTGTAAAATGGCTAATTTGTTTTAAACTGAAATATTCAAGAAAAGAAAACGAGGTTGGGAAGGCCCAGCTTTTATTTTTGTCTACTTCCGGTTATCGGCAAGTGAATTTGCATACTAGCTAAATATTTATACTCAAGCTAAAATGTAGCTTTAAATAAGTATTTGGATTGCAAATTAAATGTATAGCTTCATCCAAATATAGATTATCCAAATATTAGATATATCTGAGCTAAAAAATATAGCTTAAAACTGAATATTTGACTTGGTAAATAGAAATTAAGCTTAAAGCTAAATATTTAGCTTTGTAACTAAACAGTTGGCTTCAATGTAGCTTCAATGTAAGTTGATGTCTAAATATTTAATTAGGCTTATATTTGAGGTAAAATGTTAAATATCTGGCTTGGTAAGTAAATAGCCTCAAGGGAAATATTTAGTTTGAACTGTGAGATTTATAAATGAATCAATTATATGGTGAAAACATGACTTTGAAAATGAGTCCTCGTTATTCTTTTTGCTATGCCAGGCTAAAAAACCCAAACGACAGCTGCTGTTTTGTGTCTTAACTTTCCAAATGGCTCCCACAGGAGGACGCAGCGTCTCTGGTCAGAGGAGGAGATTGTTGCTTCACCACTCCGCCTCTTTAACAGTCAGTGAAATGGTGACAAGCAGCAGCAGAGACTCTTTAACACATCATCAGTCTATCGCTCATCAAAGTGTGAGCTATTCAACAAAAGGCATCCATGCTATGGATGTAGAGGTGCAGCTTGATGGCTCTGGGTTGGATGCCGGTTGCAGCCCTGGACTTCAACCCCCAGAGGAAAGGAGCTCCTGTCAGATCAGCAGCGGCTCATCGCTCAGGCCGCTCTGCAAGAGGAAGGAGCTCCCACCTGGAGGACGGGTGGAGGTGGAGGTGGAGCCAGGGAAGAGGCAATGCGTCAGAAACATGGAAGAACAATGATGGAGGCTCCTGGTCTTAAATGCTGTTTGGTTGTTTTTGCTGAAATGAATGTTTAATTCAACTGGTTTTGATTTCCCAGGAATATTTAAGTTTCATCTAATGGATTCATTGTAATGATTAGATTCCCCTTAACTTTTAAAATCCCCCTAATTTTAGCCATAATTTGGTCAAATAAGTTGAAATTTATTTCATTCACACTGATTGAATGTGAGGAAATGATAAAAATTCTCCAGGAATTACTGTTAACTTGGACCTTTACGTTGCTGAGAAACCAAAGCTTTTACATTTCATTGTGTTTGGTGTAAAAAGGCTAAATTAAAGATTATTGTGTTTTTAATCTGTGTGGTGTTGATTATGTAAGAACAGAGGTGGGCGGGGCCAGGTAGAAACTCAAGGAGCAGATTGCCTTCATGCTGTCGCCATGTTGATCAACCATTTTATTTATATGGCGGGTTGCAAATTACTGCACAGTAAAAGTTTTTCTTCATGTCAATAAGTAACTTTCAATCAGAGTGGACAAAATTAAAAAAATTAAATTTGTAGTACCTCAGGGTTCCATCTGGACTCCTTTTATTTAATAGGAAAAAAATTAAAACTGGACCAGAACTGGTCACTCCATCATAACCCAAAACACATCTGTGAATCCACCCAGGACTGTCTGAAAAATGGAGCGATCTGAGCCTAGTTAAAGCCCAGATTATGGAGTTTAGGAAGCAGGGATGTTCAATAATCTCTGATCAGCATAAAGTCAGAGAAAAAAAAAAAAAAAAAAGGCTTTAAATTGGTTTTTTTTTTTTTTTTTTTTAAATGTGGGATATTTCTCTCAAATGTGATCAGATTAAATGTTTCATTTACATTTTCTAAAGAATCACGTTGCTATAGTAATAGATTAAAGATGAGATTATTGGATGTTGGAGGCTAAACTAGCCTTCTTCCTTTTTGCCTAAATTTTTTTTGTAATAAAAATCAAACGATCTTTTTATTTCAAAATTAATTTGACAATTCTTTAGGTCATTGTTTTAGGAAGGTGATCTGCTAATCCCACCCAGTAGGTGGCAGAATTTCTTTTTGGTTTAACAACATAATTATGTTATTTCTGGCTGTACTGGGAGTTTTTAGTTTTTGTCAGAAATCCCAGCTACATAAAATAAGCGTAAAATTTTTTTTCCCCCACAGATATCTTAAGTGTGTGAACAAAGTTGTCTCTTGCTCATTAGAAGACAGTTTTTTTATTCCATTGCAGAAAGCTTTATTCAGTCTAAAAACATCCTCTCTAAAACGTTTCCAATCTTTTTCCCCCAAATTTCATTTCCTTCCCAGTTTTACCATCTTGACGACATCCTCCTTCACCTTCAGTCACTTTCCAGGAAACCGAACGAACGGAGCACAGCGGCTCCACGAGCATTTCTAACAACACGACTACAGCGACTACAGGAGCAATTAAAGTGATTAACTGGACAGTAATAATCATATGATCAGGACTTTTAGGATGAAATTATTCGGTGCAGAGAATGGCGACGCCTCGCTCGTAGAAGCTGTGCGGATCCTCCTTGGTGGCGATGTCGAAGTCCACGGTGAAGATCAGGTCGGTTCTGGTGAAGTTCAGATACACGGGAAGCGTCACCTGCAGACAGAGGAAACGGCTGAGCGTTAGGAGCTCTGACCCAGCGGATCCGGTGGTTCTGTTCTGGTGCTGCTGGTACCATGTGTCTGCTCTCGGCGCTGCTCTGCTTCAGCCAGCGGAGCTGCGTGAGCGGCAGCTCGGTGGAGATGGAGGTGGACAGAGACAGCTTGTTGTTGGCGCAGGTGGCGCCCTGCAGCTTCAGACCTGGACGGGACAAACCAGAACCAGTCAAGGTCAAATCTGACCCACTTTAACAAAATCATGTTGAACATGCAGCAGACAGTGTTTATTATCTATATGCATCAAAAATCATGAAAACATGAGGCCGCTCCAGAATATTCCCAGATCACAGAGCTGCTCCGATATGAAACTACAATTCGACCAAAATACGGCAGCTTGTTCCAAAAACACAAATAATATCAGGAGGCACAGAGCGTTGCTTAAAAATAAGGTGATGTGTTATATAACTTCATTATTTTATGGTATAAAGTGAGATAATTGTGCATTTATGAGTTCATGTGCTACGTTTCTATTATGTTGAGTGTGTGTAGCTGTTTTTATGATGTTGACCTATGGAGGAGTAGCCATTGCCATGGCAACGGCAGGTTTAAGTCAGACCTTTGATGCCGAAGCTGCAGGCGTCGAGCGAAGCGCCCTGAGCCGTCGTGACGTTGACCTCCAGGAACAGCTCCTCCAGAGACCAGCTGTTGGCTTGCGCCACATACTGGCGAGTGGCGGTAATGTACGCCTCCGGCACAAACAGGCTGCCCAGGCACACATGGATGTTCTGGAGGAGGGAAAACAGGAAGTTACCTCAAACAGCCGTTTTCTACCACGACGTGTCAGGGCCACTGTAGGTGGAGGTTTCTGAGATTTTTCTGTAGGATTTTTAAAAAATTTCCTGAGTTTGAAAAGTCAAATATTTGCTAGAAAAAAAAAAAAAAAAATATATA
>CAEGAE010062748.1:0-12501 GCA_903067095.1 Girardinus metallicus | reverse complement strand
ATGACTATAGTGTAAAGCGCTTTGAGTGGTCAGAAATGATCGGAAAAAGCGCTATATAAGTTCAGTCCATTTACCATTTGATGCCTCCCTGGTGAGGTGTTCCAGGCATGTCCCACCAGGAGAAGACGTAGAGGAAGACCCAGGGCACTCTGGCTGGGGCTATGCTTGTCGACTGGTGTGGTAAAACTTTGGGATTCCCCTGGAGGAACTGGCCAATGGGAGATACGTGGGTGGATGGAAGCGATGAATACTAAGTTCATCTTTTGCTGGTTGGCTTGCTGTCACATCTGTACATTTCTGCAGCTCGTGTAACATCGATGTGTATTAATAACTGACTGCTCCTGACCAAAAGGTTTGGTAAATTGCAGTGTAACTGAGTGGTTACCTGAAGGGCTTAAGCAGAAGGCAACTGGACTTCTTCAATTCTGAACATGGGGTGGAAGCAATAGGCTGATATATCGTTGTCAGATCAATCACACTAACAGGGCAATTCAAGTTATTAATGGGACAATTGGGACACATGTCACTGGCCCTGCTCTCTATTCAGATCAATATTTGGGTCTTGTTGCTTGGCGATCCATACATATTCCATTCAACCAATGTTTCTTCCCTTTAAAAAGCTGCTGCTCTTGCCTCTAAGGCAATTTAAACTGACGTTACATTCTGAAGTTTTTTTAATGCCCCTGCTCACTTTCCACTCTACACACAGATTTAGTTAATATGGACAAGAAGTGAATATGGACATGAAAGGATAATTCCAACACTTACAGTGCAGCTATCAATCTTGTAAAAAATAAAATACAGCTTATGATATGAGCACAAATTGCAGGAATAGAGCTCACATGTATTTATATTTGCTTCTACACAGCCACTAAAAACAAACTGTTTAACTATCGGATTGGAAAGTATGTAGTGTTTGCAGATAATTAGATTCAGATATTGGCATTGGATTAAAGCCTAGAAAACCAGATTGGGTCATTTGTGTTATATCTGTTACCATAGGAATGAAATAAATAAAGCACTAAAGAAACATTTGGGTATTTTGCGCGTAGCCTTGAGAAATATATATCACACATTGCTTGCTCAGCACAATCCGCCAAACCTAAAGACAGAGTCTGCTGACGGTAAAATCCTGTGGATTATCCAGAACAAGCAGCCATGACAAGTTTCTGTAGAAATGTTCTCCTTTTAATTGCCGTGAGGATAACGCCTCTGGCTTATACTGTATTCGGCCGGCTCAAAACACACAAATCTCACGACCAAAGAACCGTTCAAGTGTGTTTTTGCATAGAGCTTTTGAGCTGGTGTGTGAAGGGTGGCGGGGGTGTGGGGGAGAATAAAAAGGCTTCTTGAAATGGTAATGATGAATGCGGCGTGCAGCCCGTTTTGGGGTAAACCTAAGTTTAGACTATGCAGATTAATTTGTCTCCAGTGAGCGTACACTGCGCTGAACCTTGCCTTAACTGTAAAAGCTAAAGTCTTTCAACACACCAGAGTGGTTCTGAAGTGCTTTTTCATGACTTGAGAATTTATTTTGAAGCACCATCTGCTTGAGAGATCCCAGCAGCAGCATAAACTACATCATCCTGGACCTGCCACTCTGCTCATTCTCGGGGAAAATGTAGCAGAACTAATAACTTCAAATATTAGTACAATCATTCACAGCGGCTAACTGCCAGCGCTGAACACTCCACAAGCCGAGATATTTCATCCGCCCTTGTGATTTCACAGCCGCCCCGCGAACGCCCGCTTATGATCTCATTTCGGTTGCTAATGTATTCACGTTCCTCCAACTCGCTTTGTTCTCCAGGCGGAAAGTGTTTAGTGTGCCAAAGTAATGATTTCTGAAAAAAAAAAGAAGTGCTGTTTACACGCTTGAATGGGAGCGCCGAAATCAGAGTGAGAGAGAGGCCTCGAGGCTGTATGTAAATTTAATTAGGTTTTCAATCTCCGCTGGTGATTTCTGTCCCTGTTTCATCATGGACATCTTCATAAAGATGATCGCCCTGTAATTTATGCTTCAGAGAAGACAAACTCACAAATTAAGGCAATCAGTTAAACGTTAGCCGCAATGTTAAAAAAAAAAAAAAAAAACATATTCTACAGGGTGTGACTCTTACAGGTTCATTTGCAGCCTGGAGTCTGCAGCTCATCAAATAGCAGTGTTCTTACCCTTTTCCTCACCAGTCACAATAAAACTGCAAAAGCCACACGGTGGTGCGTGTTTTATAGCAGTGTTGCTTTGCAGGAGGAAGGCTTTGGACTTGAATCCTAGCCTGGGGTCTCTCTGCATGGAGTTTGCATGTTCTTCATATGTGGCTTCTCTCTAGATACTCTGGGTTTATTGCCGTTCCAAGAATATAAATATTAGGTCAAGCGATCTCTTAAATTTGCCCCTAGCATAAATGTGAACGTGAAACACACCGAATTCTGCAGCACATCGACATGTTAAGGTCGTCAAAGTAAAGCTAGCATAGCCGCCCTACTTCGCTCTCCCTCTTTTTCCTGTCCTTATCTAGTTGTCGTAGTGTTGACAATCAGTGGCTAAAGCACTGTGTCGCTTTTTCTTTTATACGTCACGCACACATTTAAGATTTCGAACAACACGTTGACAATTCATAAACTGAATCTCTAAATGTAGAATTTCCAAGTTTCCAATCAGAAAAGTAAGACTGTCCCTTGAAGTCTGAATTCTGACAGGGAGAGTTTTGGTAGCGAGTGTTAATATTAGCTATTTACTAGCACTGCTGGCAGCTTGTACTTTTATAAACATACCATAATGTTGTACAATACATATACATCAACATATTTCTTTAGTGTTTGAACACAACAAGTGGAGAAAAAGACATTGTTATAGACTTGCTGATTGCAGTTGCAGATGCCAACGAACCGTCTTCGATGGCTCAGTCCGAGTAAGAGATCATCTCCAGCTCTGACCTCGGACCTCCAAATGCAGCAAAAAGCCCATACAGGTGGGGGGAATCTGTTTTTTTGAACTGCATTTTATTTAGGAGTACTATAATACATGGAACTGAATACAAATGCACAAAAGAAACATCCGTCATTTCCCATCCGCGTCTCAATTATGCCTTTTGTCACTAAAGAGTCCTAACGAAATACAACAAACATTCATTTTCACGTTTACATAATATGAATGAGCACTTTTTGCGAGGCACTGTTTGCATTCAATTTGAAGAATCTTCCACAAAGAAGAAAAAGTATCTGCCTCACGGAGGTTAAATGCAGAGGTACTTTTGAGGCTAAGTGATTTCAAAGACCTGGTGTAAAAGCACAAATTGGGAAGGGTTTGCAGCCTTGCAAAACCGATGTGGAAACACAAACAATCCAGATGGAACAAAAAAAAAAAAAAAGGCAGAGTACATTCAGTCCTACTATCAAGGAAGGCAACTCTAAATCTGTTATTCAGGTCAAGTGCTGTTCTCTGCTACTGAATGAGCACATTTTTAATAGCAGTGGATCCCTGCGGCAACAAACTCTATTCACATTCCAAACACAGCGCTTTCATTTACTGACCTTGAAGGGTCTTGTTTACACAAATTGAAACTGAACACCAAAAGAGGAAGGATTCTCAGGCTTTAATTGACCTGCACGGAGTAAACAGATCACACGGGCAGAGTACAGTTTTGCCTACAACCGAGATAACGAGCTTTGTGTTACGACTGAGGAGGGACAGCTTCCATTTCTGCTGCATGTTCGTGTCAGGCCGTCCTGACCAGGGAGGTAAGAAAACCAACACCAACACTTCCCATCTGCAAACTTGAAGAAGGAGTGCAGTAGAGTGTTATGATGCGTAGTCTTCTAGGGTTTAGTGTCTATAAAAGTTGCTGTAATGGAACTGGTTGGACGGCATGCATGGTTAGAAGGTAGTGATGGGGGGGGGGGGGGTTAGAGGGCAGAGGAGGAGGGAGGGTGAGGCTTTTCCAGAGCTGGCTGTAAAAGCCCGAGTCCCCGAGGACCTCTATATGTCACCCATCTCCGCATCTGCGAGCGCTCCGCCGCACACACTGGCCAACCTTTTGAAATGTCAGCGTGATAAAACCCGATGGATTCAATGTGCAGAACTCGGTGGTGTCAAATGCCATTAGTTTTAATCCCATTTGCGGTGAAATTGCTCTTGAAAGGTAAAGGGATCTATAACTGTCGCGGCCATGGGCGCGACCGTTGTAAATCTCTCTCCGTGTGCTGACGACGCCGCTGCGTTCCGCGTGGAGACGCCGTACCCCCGCTATTTCCTCAGCTGAGTGATGGAGCCATAGCAGGTTTAGGATTCTATGCATAACACTGCGTGGGGTGTATTGCAATTGCTCAGAAAAGAACTCTCCTTTCCGGTCCGCCACTCGTAGCCAACGGTGCTGTGATGACTATATTTTCTACCCTTAAACTTAAATTTCCGCTGTTGACTTCACTTTTCTCCATGGCTGAGAAAGAGAAAATGGTGATAAAGTGTGTTTTCTTTGAGCAGCTATGTATTTTGTTCAGAATAAACTATTAAAAAGAATATAATGCATAAATTCAATAAGATTTTTAAAAATCCCACAAACAAGGGAAGCTATGATAGTACAGCGTGAATTGAGATCTAGCTATTTCTTGTTAAAGTGAAGACTGTGGGTGGTATGTAGTTACTGTTTGCATGTGACTTTGTATGATAAATTATAGTATGAGCTATTATCATTTGGCAAAAGGTGCAAAGGTGAAAGGACATCCTGTTGTATTCACAGCTATTGCTTAATTTGCAACATTACATTGACACTCAGGCAGCTAGCTAACAACACTTGGTTTACAAAAGATTTGAGTTAGCCTCCAGCACTTTAAAATGTTAATCTGCTGGTATTTTAGTTACTCCGCACCAAAAAGAAGCAGCGACAGACACTGAGAACAATTTGTACATACTGTAACAAAAACAAAAGGTGCCTGGCTGCTAATATTGCTAAAGTTAGCAACTGCTTTTGCGTTTCCTAAGCTAAATGGATGATTTAAAAGTTTTGTTTATTTTATTAACCATCTCAAGTTCAGAATTGTAAAAACTTAAACAGGTCAAACCTGAAGCTGGTAATTGTGTAGTTTTAGGTTAATAAACAGGAAAATCTTCAAGGTATTTTGTCATCAGGACCATATTTGAATTAGCAAGATGGAATTACACCACACCGACTTAACTTTTTTATCTTATTTGCAAAATCTGTAAAGAAAAAAGACAAATAATATTACATAAATGTAAGCAATTGCAATCGTACTACAATTTTTTGTCTTACCTTTTCCTCTCCAGTTCCCTGCACAGTGTACCACAAAAAAAGATTACTGAAAGTTAGTGTACCTCTAATATAGTCCCTAAGGATTATCTGCAAAAATCATCAGATTCTTTGGAAATTATCACCTAGTGCAAACATGATTGTGGTTTAAAGTTTAGTAAACTAATGTGTGCATAAACCTCTATGATGTTTCAGGTTCGGAGTTGTTTTAAGATGGTCAAAGTTAAAAAGTATCTCGTTTCAGGCTCTGGGTTAATCTAGATAGAAGCTAAATGAAAACAACAAAAATGTTATCTATTGCTGGTAGTGGGGTGAGTTTTAAACTAATGAATCTAAAACTGAGGCTTCAAAATGTCATACTTTTTTTTCTAAATGTAAGTTGAACTTAAATACACAGGTCTTACCTCAATCACAGGTCTTACATTTTGTCATGGTACGACTATTTAATCTCGGGACTTTTCTGTCAGACAAAAGTTTGAGTTGACATCTTCATTCTTTTCTATGGCTTGATGCGACTGAGGCTACCAGTAACAAGCTGCTAATATACCCTTGCTAGCTGGCTTTATTGCATCTATTATTGATAAGTTCAAATTTATCGGCGGTTGGCTGGACGACATTCGTCTTTGTCACTAGCTCACTTCTGTTGCCAACAAAAATGCATTGCAACAATTAAATTTCATTCCTAATGGTCTTAAAAGGTCTTGAATTTGAGTTGACATAACCTGAATAAACCCTGTGATGGGCTATTCACTGCCCATAACCTTTAAAGTAAGATAGAATGTGGAACAGAGAGCATGTTCCACTTGCTTTTTACCTGAAGGACGGTGCTTTCTAGTGTGAGATAAACCCACTGGTTGTACGACGTCAACCATTTGTTTGTGCAGAGCAGGAAAAGCAGCCTGTCTTATGTCTTGGGACTTCTGCTGCCATTCAGAGCAGATCTGTGTGCCTTGTGTCGATCAAGGTTACGGCAGGGTTCCATACTTTATCTAAAATATGTTTGCAAGAAAAGAAAGCAAGTGTTAGAGCTTCTGAACGCAGAAAACAAAAAACCCAACATGATTCACTGCAGTGGGAGGATAGCAGCTGACAGCTACATTGTGAAGCCAACCCCGTCATCCAGGCCTGTCAGAACTTGACTGCTTGCTTGTGTTTTTGTGCCACCTCCTGGACGTTGCTGCCGGAGTTACAGTGCAGCAGTAGCAGGAAGTACAACGCCACCATAATGCTTCCTATGCCTCCCCGATGTCCAGTTAAGTTCTGTTCCGCTGCACACGGGCTTCCAGGAAATCATCAGCCACTGGGAAACAGACCATCCTGTGGGTGTGGGCGGACCGCGTCGAGTGTGTCTGTGTGCTGTTGCCAAAGCAATGTTGGTGTTGCTGTGTGTTAGTGGCTGTTTAATGCGAGCCAAACATGAAGCGCTGATGAGAAGTCACGCCACATGACACAAGCCACAAGAGTTCGCTGTGGTGTCATGGTAATGTAACTCGGGCCGGTCTAATTTGAAATATCAAGGCGAGGTCTTAAAACACCAGATGGTGTCTCTGCAGCCCCGCTCTGCTGCCGGGAGCTCCCCAGCTTTTGGCTGCCGATGAGGTTCTGTGTGTACGCGCACAAAATACACAGGAGGGAATTTCCGTCATCCAAAAATTGTCACTGCGGGGCCGCGCGGGCTCACGACCAGCGCAATCATGAGAGAACCGCTGCAGATTCTGCAGGTTCCTTCCAGCCCCGGATGGGCACGGTCCTATTTGCATGGTTATTGGAGCCGTGTTTCCACCTCGAAGGCAAAACCAAAACGTCCTCGCTTTCCTCACCAGCATGTGAATCAGCTGCGAAATAAAGCTGCACAAACTGTTGTTAAATATGACAGAGCAGAGGGTGGTGCGCCACAAACGTAAGCCAATTCAAGCACAAGTCATTCAGTGTTGCATGCACTTTAATTTCACTTCACATGTAGGAGTTACGTCTACTCCATGAGCTGAATATTACATTCTGTAGACGAAGGTTCAAGCGGGGGCTGCTTAATCCTGCCCCAGCTTTCCTGCTTACCCTCGCACGGTCGCTACGGGGCTGGTGCGTAGGCCGGGTACATTTTGCACAAGTTTCCACTCCATCACTGCGGGTAACACACCGGACAAAAAACAATGCATGCACACACTCCGACCTATGGGCAGCTTAGAGGGACAAATAAACCCAAAAAGCTTTAATTTGGACATTGAAAGGAAGTACAGGGAGAGAACTCAGGCATGCATGGGGAGAACACGTTAACCCCATGCAGAGAGATTTCAGGCTAGGACCTACTTCCTGGAAGACAAGCCATTTTTTAGGATTTGATTAAGTAGATTAAAGACTGTTTGCCTGCCCCTCTTCCCCAAAGGAGAACGCTGACCCCAAGTGGAATTTTGTGACAAGCTCTTTTTTTTTTATTTTCTTTTTATTGTTAATTGTAAGTTGACATTTACAATTTGAAAAAATAAAATTTTCAGATATTTCAGCCTGATCTAAAAATTGATGATTCAAATCTAAAACGTAAGATTTAATATTTTTGGTTTAGGCACGTGTGAAGATGCATACAGTGTCTAGAAACGTCTGAAAACATGTTTTTCAGAATTCATCCATTCATTCATCCACTTTTCTGACATGACTGAAAACATTTTAAAAAAACATATCACTTTGCTCATTTAAAAAAAAAAGAAAATATTCAGAAAACTCAAAGAAACAGCTTTCGTTAGCTGTTAAAATCCAGAGTTTTACTTTTCTCAGGTTTACAAATGGAAGGTTTAAATGAATAGCTCTGAATAGAGATTATGTTAAAAATGTACATGTTTTATGTAGTATCTCACCTGCGTTGTCTTAACTCTCTATCCCTCATTTGGTAAAATTCAGATTAATTAGTCCTTGAGGGCGAAGCACACAGCCAGTCCAAGAAAGGACAAGATCAAGATGGATTCCACTGTCTTAATACGGCTTTAATCCTCAAAACATCGTAGCAGTTTGTCTGAACTCCATGTTATAAATGTATAATGCCATTTGCATCGAACGGACATGTACTGAGAACCTGATGTTTTAAATATGGCATTTTGCTATTTCAAAATGCCAAGAGTTTTGTGCATGTAAGATATTGACTTCTTTTAATATTTTAGCAGGACCGCACTTCCAGAATCCGTAACTTTCCCTTTAAGATTCCTGAAAAGACTGAAAATAGCTCAATAGTGAAAATGCACTTTTGGGGAAATGAAACCCCAATGTCAAATTATCGACATTCTGCCTTCTTTTGTTATAGTTTGCAACCCTCAAAAACACTGAAAAAAAAGAAAAAAAGTGCACAAATAGTGGACGACTGTTGTTTAGGGAGCAAGGGAGTGTGTTGATGGTTTGAAACCGTGCTTCGTCCATCTTAGTGGCTGTTTCCTCATAGAAGATACTTCACCTGAATAAAAACAGCCAGTCTGCCTCATGCGGTGCTAACCACCGTCAGAATATGAATGCGTGAGTAACGGATTACATTGTAAAAACGCTTTGGAGTCTTCAGACTTGATAAAAAGCTACACAAATGCAGGCCGTTTATCATCTTGCTTGATGTGCGCCAACTTTTTTTATGTCCAACATTATCATGGTTCACAGCTAAAAGCAGAATCACAAATCATATAATAACCTACATGGATTTTGTATGAGGTTTTTCTTTTTTTTACAGTAAATTTTGAAACTTATCTTGTATATAAAGCTGGTAGAATTAAATGTTCTCGTACGCTGAGTAATTAATTCGCAGCACCAAAAAGTCCCAGTGCTTTCTCTATAAGCTGGGTTTATTAAGTGGATAGGGAAAAACATACCCTGCTGTCAGTAGGGGGCAGCATCTGTCCATCCCCGTGTTATCCATCCCAACCATTAGCCACTTTTATTATTCTCCTCTGCTGTTTGAGTTCTCCCATCATCATGCAACAGTGAGCAGACTCCAGAGCATGGCTGCCCTCGGGCTCTGTCTGAAATATTGCATTATGAGCCGGGCTCCACTTGAATGACCTAACAAGGGATAACTGAGAGAAGCTGGATTCACTGTGAAAGCTGACTCCCTGAGACATAACATTTAGAGGGTGCTGAGCAGAGAAGCCAGGCCACAAAGAGATATGTACAGAAACCTAAGTGCAAAAAAGAAAAAAGAAGAAAAAAAAAACAAACGCTGCTGTCTTACTGAGTCAGGGAAAATATAAGTTTGTTGCCGCTGTAATTCCTTGCTGGACCGAAGAGACGCCTGGCATTAAGAGACCACAGCGCATAGTGTTGATTTTAATAGTAGGCACAATTAATCAGACTGCTTCTGTTTTATTGGCCTTATTAAAAGATATGCATAATGCCACTGAGGCCATGCAGTTGTGCCTGATGGAAGAAGTTTCTGCCTGGAAAGAGAAATCGAAAGGGGCATGGTAACATCTAATGTTTAAAATTACAGGTATGAAATTCTTCATCATACAGACATAGTTAGCTTTTTTTTTTTTTTTAAGCTTTGCATCATGTTATGATGTTATTCCCTCACCGTACCTGGAGGGTTGGTCGGTCATTCATGTCTGAGAAATCCTTTTATCTCCCATGGCTACCATTCAGCTGTGCATAACACCTGGGGGGGACCTAGCTCCGCCTCCAAGGATCAACTCCTCCTCCGTGCTTCAGTTTCTGAGCTTACAAACTTCTCCGCCTCCCCACTCAACTCCTTCAGGCTAGCCAGCTGCAATTAGCAAAGGCTTTGTGGAACTGCACGTCTGCTGAGCTCATTTTGCGAGCTGCTTCTCAGAACAACGCTGGTAAAAATGTTGCTTAAGGGTTAATAGAAAAGCGATGTGAGTTTCGTAAAGAGACAGAGGTCCAATTTCAAGGCGTTAATTTCTTTTAAGATGTATTTAGTGTATACAGCATTTTTATAACATCTGAAGGTATCATAGGTACTTGACTGTGCTTTAAAATGGCAACATGTGGCTGGAAAACATACAATTAAAGCAACATTTAATTGCTTTATTCTATAAAGCTTTTTTTTTTTTAGGGGCAGCAATAATTGTGCCACTAATGAGACTGGAACCAAATTCGAGGTTTGGATCTTTCCAAAACTATCAGCATGAAATTATGACACCATAATTTTTTTAAAAAAGGCTTTTTTTTAAAAAAACACTGCTTCACCAGAGGTCTCAGCAAATTTATCTCCCCTCACATTCAAAGCTTCTTTTTTTGTACTTTCTCCTTGTGCCCTCCATTTTTTGTTTTTTTAAAATTACACATTTATCTATCATGTAAGCTGTTTAAGAAAAAAAAACAAACTTGAGACCAAAGGGTCCTTTTATCTACTTCATCACTTGGGTGAATTATTTCGGCAACACCACAACTAAACTGAGAATGTCTGCGAACAGCAGCCCGGTCCAATTCATCTTACCGATAAGAATCAAAAGCCGGAGAAAAGCTGGAACAACAGTCTGCTCTTCTGCCTCGCCGCTCTATAGGAACACAAACGTAGAGTATCGACCTCAGAAATGCAAGCAGAAGGTTAAGTGAAGGATTTAAAACAGTGTTTAAAAAAAGCGAGAGGAGAGCGAGAGAGAGCTAGGACACCAGCCTGTGTGTTTGCACGCCTCAGGAGGAGCATGTGCACTGACCATACGCCTATGTGTTTTTGTGTGAGGAGTTATCGCGCTCTGGGCCGGGGAGACGCATTAGCTCATGCTGAGCCCCCGGGTCGGATCAGGCTCGGCGGAGGTGAGGTGAATACGTCCACCCACACTGAGCCTGTAAGGCACTCCAGCCTTCTCCATCACCATGCAGCTCGACCTGCTGCTTTACCGGGAGACCGGCGGGTAAGAGGACCGAGAGCTGGGAAAGCAGGACAGACCACGGCCTCTGTAAACTTTGTGCAGGGGAGAGTTTGATTTGTATAGACACTCTTGCAGCTTCCCACGCCAACGGTGCAGCTACGAACTGATAAAAACTGAAATGATGTTTCTGAATTTTTGGCAAAACATGATAAACCTCATTTGTTATTGTTAGCATAATAATAATTGGTAAAAAAAAAAAAAAAAAGTGAAATTCTAATATGTTTAATTTCACCCTTAAAAAAAGAAAAAAAGTCCAAGCAATCTTACACTTACAGCATTTGGAAGAAACTTTTGTAAAAAAAAAAAAAAAAAAAAAAGAATTTTAAGTATATTTATTAAAACTTTCACTGTGTCGTGACAGTAAAACAAATATGTAATTTTTTTGGTGTTTTTTTTTACAACGGTAAATTGTTTCTCCTCCATTAGCACATTTAGCATATATGAGGTTGATTGACAGCGCTAAGACCCTCCCTCTAGCTCTGTTTGGTTGTTTTTGACCAGATGTGGTGCATTTCTTCAGTAGAACTGGGATAAGGTGGAGGAGTTTGATTTTTTCAGATTATCTGTCACCTGCTTTACTGTCACGACGCTGTGACAGTTTTAACAAATGTGTAAAAAAAAAAAAACATATTTTTGAAAAACTCGCATACTGTAACTTGAATAGCATATCTTTGGCTTCAGAAAGTTATGCAAGTGATAAAGTAGTAGACTGCCGACTCAAAAGTGAAAATCAGAAAATCTCCAAATCCAAAAACTTCACTTTATTCATCTAGATTATAATTTCAGGTGTGATAGCCAATATTGAAGAGCCATTATCCAAGATATTCACATGTATTTCAGAAGGACTCATGATGCTAATGTTATTTGCGTTTAATGCTATATTCTTCTGCCTTCTTATTGTGGAAAAATCCAACTTTGTCTGTTGCTCCTTTTCATAGAGCTCTGGGCCCTGTGGCTCTGAGAGACTCCACAGTCTTTTTAATGCAACTCTCCTCACCACATGCAGGACAGAGAGCCAGCATCTGACCAGTCGCACCTCCTTCAGTCTTACAGGAAGTCGACCACATGTCTCTGCGGGGCCCACCGTCGCATTAGTTGTCATTCTCAGCAGGGCGGGCGCTGGGAACAGGCTGGAGAGCCGTGGGGTTATTAAGGGACTCAGCTTGGCATCACTGAACTCTTTGGCACCATGCTGGAGAGGGGCTTATGCTGAGCTGATGGGTTTTGGGGAAGAGGGAATGGGGGGAGTGGAATAAAGTGAAGGGGTGGTACGGTAAAAGAAAATGACAAAAAAATTCCCCACACACATTTTTATTTTTTTTTTTAAGTGAGTTAAGAGTTTCAAAAGTTACACATATATTTAACATGCATAT
>CAEGAE010062746.1:0-11210 GCA_903067095.1 Girardinus metallicus | reverse complement strand
ATTAGTTTGACCTCTGCTGCCACCTAGCGACCGGAGGCTTGTTTATCAGTGAAGCATGAATAAAGACCCGTCCTGCTGCTCACACCCCCCCCCCCCACGTCGCCATGCTCCACTGTTCACGCCACAGATCCCATCATGTCAACCATGGAGCTAAAGGTAAAAGTTTGTGAACCTAAAAATTTGAGATACAACAAAATACATAAAACCACTCAGTTGACCCGTCCAGCTAACATAGTAAGTCTGGCCTTGCGAATAAAAATATTGAGTTAGTAAGCTAAATAGCTAGCCGGCATGCAACTGTCACACTTTCAAACTAAATGTTTGGTTTATAAACTAAATATTAACGTCAGACTAGATATAAATAGGTGCTAACTAAATATTTAGCATGCTAAATAGTTTGCTAACATGTAAATGTCACAGATTCAAACTAAATATTTAGTATTTTTATGAAATTAATGCTTCTGAGTTTCTACTTCAGAAAAACTTGAATCTTCCTCCAAATTAAAATACTGAATAAATTCAGCTAAATATTGTAACTGCACAGATCCATGATGTTAACTACGGTGTCCCCCAAGGCTCTATTTTAGGTCCTCTACAGTTTAATGTTTACATGTTGCTGCTTGGTGGAATCGGTTCCCACAGTTCTGCTGACGACACTCAGCTGTGCGTCTCGTTGTGTCATGACGACCCTCAGCCCGTCGCTGCACCGTTTACCTGCATTTCAGACCTGGATGGTGCAGAACTTCCTCCAGCTCAACCAGGACAGAGCTGAAGTTTTAATCATTGGACAGAAAGAAAATATAATTCAAAAATTACAAACTGTCTTTTAAACCTTCAAACCAAGTCAGAAGCCTCGGAGTTCTTGACTCTGAGCTCACTTTTATTCCACATATTAAACAAATAGTTAAAACAGGATTTTATCACCTAAACAACAGCCAGAGTTCGGCCTGTTCTCCCCGCTAACACTGAGACTCTGATGCTTTTATTTGCAGCCTATAGACGACTGCAGTGCTGCTTCCTGGTCTCCCACTGCACAGCCTTCAGCTGCTCCAGAGCTAACCAGGCTGTTTTAAAGTCCCTGCACTGGCTCCCAGTACGTCTCAGGATTGACTTTAAGATTCTTTTACTGGTTTTTAAATGACTGAATGGTCTTGTACCATCTTACCTTGCAGAGCTGCTGTTACCTTATGAACCCCTGCAGGCCCTGAGCTCCTCTGGTACCGGACTGTTAACAGGTCCAACAGTCAGAACTCACACTGCTGGTGAGGCTTCTTCCCAGTATCATGGCCCAGTTTGTGGAACGGTCTGCCTGAGGGCCGCAGAAAATGTTTCTGGCTTTAAGAGCCGATCCAGACCCGACTTGAACCGAATCATTTCTGCTCAGTCTGGTTTTCCGTGCAGCTGTTTTTCCATTGGGGTTGGTAATGGCTTGTTATGTTGATCTGTGCAGCATTTTGAGCTGCTGTTAGTATGAAGATGCTTTATAAATAAAACTGATTGATTGACTAACAGCTAGCATGCAGCTACAGCATGTTTTCCAGATTGAACTGGACCAGAGTTCTGATGGAGGGACATTATTTCTGGATCTGACTTCCAACCTTAATCAGATTTTTTCTCTGTTTTATTAGTGACGTTATTTATTCAACATGCTCGTCTTTTGCGTAAAGCAGCAGATTTCATTCCAGTTTGAAGTGAAATGCTGCAAAGTGTTAATAAATAAGGTTTAAATGTGTTCAAAGTTACTTATTAAAAGTTTGGGGTAGTGTGCATCTTACAGCAGGTGTTTTCTCTCGTTTGGGATGTCTGATAAAAGCTGAGATTCGGCGCTGATGTAAACAGAGGCGCATTAACTGATAAGCCTGGAAGTGATTAATGTTTAACCTCCCGGCCTGGAGGGAGGAGGAAACTCTGATAGCTCGACTGAGCTAAGGCTGGACTCACACCGAGCCGGAAGCAGGCACAATGAAGACACGGCTTTAAGAGGAATTCAGGACGCCAGACTCATTCATCCAGACAGAGACGGACCGGACCGGGCTTCAGGCCAGAACCAGAACCACAGTTCGGTTTGGAGAGCCTTCATTTATTTAAACCAAGGCTCTTATTGGGATCTGAGTTTAAAACTGATAAACTTCTTGGTGAGTTGGGATTATTTTGCGGGAACCCGTCTTCGGTTTCAGAGGTTTTTACCTGTTGGTTCCGTCCAGAGGGACTGTGACCGGAGAGCTGATAAGCTAATCAATACCTGGAACGGATCTTACCTCACCACTCCGCTATCATGAGCGACAGCAACACCACCGACGGGGGAATAGACTGGAGCAAACTGGAGCCCACTTACTCCGTCAAGATCTTCATGACCGTCCTCTACACGCTCATGCTGGTTGCAGGCATTGTGGGTAATTCAGTGACCATCAGGGTGACGCAGGTGCTGAGGCAAAACGGCTACCTGCAGAAGAACGTGACGGACCACATGGTGAGCCTGGCCAGCTCCGACCTGCTGGTGCTCCTCATCGGCATGCCGGTGGAGCTCTACAGCGCCATCTGGTTCCCCTTCGGATCCACATCCGGCAACGCATCCTGCAAGATCTACAACTTCCTGTTTGAGGCGTGCAGCTACGCCACCATCCTCAACGTGGCCACGCTCAGCTTTGAGCGCTACGTCGCCATCTGCCACCCGTTCCGCTACAAGGCGCTGAGCGGCAAACGGACCTCGGTTCTGATCACCTTTGCCTGGGTTGTGTCCGTTCTCATTGCCTTGCCGTTGTTGATCGCCACGGGAACACAGGGACACATCCCGCACCGACAGGAACTGAGTTTCTGCACCAATCTGAAGGAGCACTGGGTGATGTACAGAGCTAGCATCTTCGGGGCATTTGTCCTCTACATGATCGTGCTGATCTCCGTCGCCTTCATGTGCCGGGCGATGATCCTGGTGCTGAAGAAGCCGCTGGGATCCATGGACGACGGCATCAACGGGACCGAAAGGCCCGGAAAGCACGAGAGCGAAACCACCAAGGCGGCTCGGAAGCAAACCATCATTTTTCTGGGTAAGTTACTGATTTCAGATTCAGATTCAGTTCATGGTGACATGAACCATAAACCTTCATGTCACCTGAATCATGAAGGTTTATGGTTTCCCAACCGTTTGACTTCAGAAGTGGGAAGTTCACTTTCTGCCGTAAGGAGAAGTGACTGAAGAGAGAAATGTTATTAGTGTCATAAGGGTGTCAGAGTCTCTGATGGCTCCATCTGCTGAGCAAAGCCACCAAACTAAATCCTGACCTCAAAATGTGACCTAAAGGTCTGAAACCAGACCTGCTGGCCTCATTGGATGGTTACCTCTGGAGAAATACTCCCATCTCTCCTGGCTACATCAGACTCCAACCTCAGCTACGTCTGATGAGAATAAAGTCCTACACACGGGAACAGGAACCCAAAGTCCAGCTGGTACCAGTGGTTGAGTACAGAAAGACTCCCCATGGTCCGGTCGACCCAGTTCTGCTGGAACCAGAACTTCATCATCTGCTCCACCTCCAGCTGCTGTGGTTCTCCTTCTCTCTGCTCTGAGTCAAACCAGCCTGTTCCCCTCCTGGCCTGTGGGGGCGCTGCACCAAGAACCACTGAAGGAAACGACACAAAAACCTCTGGAGACACTGAGAGCCACTTCCTGCTTCACCAGAGGGAAACAAGATGGAGGCGTCAGATTTTAGCGGTTGGAGGATTTCTCTTTAGTCTTTGGTTAAAACCAGGAGCCATTTCTGCTGCTAGCGCTAGGCTAGTACGTTAGCTTTGGTTGTATTTACCCAGAGTGCCCTGCATTGTAGTTCACTTCCTGCTTTTGGAGCGGTCTCTGGTCGGCTTGGAGTTCACATTCAAACTGAACCAGAGTTCACTTCAACTGAATGCAGACCAGACTGGAGGTCAGAGGTCGATTATCATCCACACCTCACCAATCGAACCGGACTTTGACTAGAAAGACAGACTGAACAGGATTGAATCCTAAGAGTCCAGAGTTTGATTCCATGGGTTGATGCACGTCTTGCAGTTTCGTCGTGTTTGGAGGACAACGCGATGCTCCTGCACTGATGGGGCCCATTTTGGGGAACTAGAGCCTTCAAACTGAGGCTGTGCTTATTTAGTTCCAACAGCAGGACACTGTAACGTCTGTGCTCAACGTTTTCTAGATAATCCAGAAAGTAACTCTCATGAAACTCCATCAGGGGACTAAACAGACCAACAGGCGTCTGCTGCCAGTTGCCACTTCATCTGCCGTCTGATGATCAGTGTTGATGATTGGATGTCGCTGATCAGAAATCCAATGATTGGTCGCTCATCAGTGGCCGCTCCAGTTGTTCTGGGTTTACGTCAGAATGAGTCCAAAAGCGACATGACAAAGTTTTAAACTAAGCCACGAATCCTTCTGAGGATTAAACAGAAAGATAAAATATTTGACAAAGATGGAATATTTTTCAGAGGCAGTCAGGTGTTCGGAGTCTTCCAAGGGTTTGCCAAGTCAGATCAAATATTAATAAGAGGCTGTGAGCAGCGAAGTGGACCAGTGGAGGGACTCCTGTGAGCGGAGCTTTGTGTCGGTCGGCTGGGCAGCGGCCAGATCAGCGCTGAGGCCAGATGTGAGCCGATGCTAAAAGGAAAACAGGAAACGAAGCGTCGTACAGCCGTCTGGTTTCACTGAGCTCACAGGAACAATGAAAACATGGAGTAAACACCCACCAGATGAAGCTGCAGACAACATGAAACCTGGATCACTGAACTGGCAGCATCTAGAAATCTGAAATATCCTGCAGTTACAAATTATCATCATTATTCCTTCAATTACACAAATCCCCTCAGATTTATAGTTACATAAATTACATAAATACATGAAGGGACATTTTGGAAAATGATGTTAGCAGTAGTGGGCTAACTTCTGCTAATTCACAAATAAAAAAGCTTAACGCGTCGGGATTCTTTCTATCTTTGGAAATGCTTAGCACGTTTAGCTTCCCCTAGACAAATGTTTCTGGATAAATTCTATAATGCTAAGCTAAAGCTTAGCTTCTCCAGTAATGGCAGAGCAAATTTTTGTGTTTCTGCTAACTTTGAAAACATTTAGTTCACTTACCTAACCCCACTTTAATTTTTCTGGACAAATTCAAAAGTGTCAAGCTAAAAATTAGCACCTTAAAATAATGGTGCAGCTAATTGAAGTGTTTTTGCTAACATTTAGCTCATGTAGCTTCTTCTAAATGAGTTTTTCTGGATGAATTCTGAAGCATTAAGTTAAAATTTTGCTCCTCAAATAATGATGGAGCCCATTTTTCTGTTTCTGACTGATTCAACTTTAGTTAAGAACAGTAAGAGTCTTATTCTTCCTCTCTGTGGTTCTTTGCATATTTTGTAGAAAACCAGCTGCTTTGCATTTTCTCATCTCCTTCCAGAAGCGCTGATCCGGCGCCGCGGCATCAGATCCGTTCTGTTTACTGCAAACAAAAATCTGCATCCATCAGTCTCTGATTCAGACTTTATTACTGTTTCCTCTGGTTATTGGAAGCCTCCAGCGATGCTAATCCAGCGGCTAGCGCCAGCTTCTGCTTCCTGTTGCAGAGGAAGTTCTGTTGGCGGATTCTCCGGGCCGCCGGGTCGCTCATCAAACCGCCTCTTTGCTGATGCTGCTGGTCGCCAGAGCAACTCCAATAACCAACACTAGAATATTGATGATCACATACATATTGATGAAGACCGATATTATGTGTTTCTCACGGAGGAAATGTGTCTTTTTTTATTATCGACATTCATCCAAATGAATGAAGAAATGAATCCTGATCAAATGTCAGCCAAAACTTTAAAGATTAATCTTAAGATTAATCGTAACAAATTTGCTACAAATAGTCTGAAATTTTGAGATTAATATCAGAAATTCAAAAAAAAAAATTCTGAGTTTAAAAAGTCAAACATTTGTAAGAAAAAACTCACAAATTTTCAAATTAATCTCCAAAAATTTCAAGAGAAAATAATGAAATTTATGAGTTTGAAAAACTGGAAATTTCTAGGAAAAATAGTTTTGATCTGTTTAGTTGGAGAAAGTGATGATTTTTCTGGTCAGTTATTGGACGGTTCACCTGATGACATCACAATGCCGCACTGTGTATTGTCATGGTAACGAATCTGACTACTTGCCATGTTGCCATGCTGCCATGTTGACGTGTTGCCATGTTACCATGCTGCCATGTTGACGTGTTGCCGTGTTGCCATGCTGCCATGTTGCCGTGTTGCCGTGCTGCCGTGTTGCCGTGCTGCCGTGTTTCCATGTTGACGTGTTGCCGTGTTACCATGCTGCCATGCTGCCGTGTTGCCATGTTGCCATGCTGCCATGTTGCCATGCTGCCATGTTGCCATGCTGCCGTGTTGCCATGTTGCCATGCTGCCATGTTGACGTGTTGCCGTGTTGCCATGTTGCTGCGTTGCCATGCTGCCATGTTGCTGCGTTGCCATGCTGCCATGCTGCCATGTTGACGTGTTGCCATGCTGCCATGTTGACGTGTTGCCGTGTTGCCATGTTGCCGCGTTGCCATGCTGCCATGTTGACGTGTTGCCATGCTGCCATGTTGCCGTGCTGCCATGCTGCCGTGTTGACGTGTTGCCGTGTTGCCATGCTGCCATGTTGCCGTGTTGCCATGCTGCCATGTTGCCGTGTTGCCATGCTGCCATGTTGACGTGTTACCATGCTGCCATGTTGACGTGTTGCCGTGTTGCCGTGCTGCCATGTTGCCATGTTGACGTGTTGCCGTGTTGCCCGGTTGCCTCCCTGCAGGTCTCATCGTCGGCTCTCTGATGCTCTGCTGGCTTCCCAACCAGCTGCGGCGCCTCATGACGGCGGCCGTCCCCAAGTCTTCCTGGTCTCTGTGGTATTTCTGGACCTACGCGTGGCTCCACCTGGTGGCCGACGCCTGCTTCTACCTCAGCTCCGTGCTCAACCCGTTCCTCTACAACCTGTCGTCTCGTCACTTCCGCCAGGTGTTCCTGCAGGTGCTGCGCTGCCGCCTGACCATCCAGCATGCTAACCGCCGCGCCGCGCCGCCGCCCCGCGCCGCCTCCGCGCGCTCGCTGCGGCCGCTGCTCCCGAAGTCGCTGCGTTTCGGCCGGAGGAGCGGCGGCCAGCAGAGGGCGCCGCCCACCTTCACCACCTTCCAGAGCGACTCGGCGCCGTCCGGCGGCCGGCTGGCCGTCAGCCTGGGCGAGCAGACCGGACCGGACACCAGAACCGAGACAGAAATCTGAAACCGAAGCCACTCCGGCCCCGTGGAGCGTCGGCGTCACGGCGATGACACAGTTTCATGTTTCGGCGAGTTTCTGAAAACTGTTAGAGCAAGAAAAAAATTATAATTCACAAGTTTTCTGAACGTTTGGACAAATTCAGCAGAAAAACCTCCAACACGGTGGTGGAGGGGTGATGCTGGGGGCGTCCGGCCGGGTCCAAAACTGCAGGAGAACGGCTGGAAGAGTCAGGCTTCAGGAACGGCCTAGTCAAAGGCATGTTTGGCCCTGCAGAGAGACTGCTGCTGGGCCACGGGGGTACTTACTTTTCCACATGCAGCTCTTTGCTTTCTTGTTTTAATAAAACATGACGCGTTGAATCTGTTGAGTTTTTCTAGAATCTGCAGCTCAAGTTTACAGGAACAAATATTTTCTAAAAGTTCATATTATGATAGTGATCATAATATTTAATAACTTCAATTGTCACCTACATTATTTTCGTTTGTCTCCTTTGCTCCTGATTGGCCATCTGAATGGCCTAGTTAAATCCTCTCCCTGCCCCCGGCTGCCTGTCTCTGAGGGCCTGTGTCGGTATGGCAAGCTGATTTAACATAAAATCAGTCACATCCCAGATTTCTGTATTAGTCTGGGTTCCTCCTGTTGCCATGGGAACCAGGATTTAGCCTGGATTAGACCTGAATGAACTAAATCTGCTGGATTAAAACTGAAAACAGGAAGAATTTCCAGATGAGAGTTGATATAAAATCTGTTTTTATAGCTGAGAAAATATGAAATTAAAAAAACAAACTGAATGTTCTTCATTTCATAATAAAATCTGATTTGTTTGGAGAACTTTGACCCAGTTGAAGTTAAATAATCTTAAATTTAATGTTAGTTTTATCTGTCAGGTTTGAGACTTAAGGAGCTCCAGGAAGCAGGAAAACCACAGAAGAAGAAGACGACGGTTTGGCGTTTCCTCCATCGACACCCGGATCTGTCATTCAGAAAATCTCCAATAAACCGATGGGATTATTTCCAGCATGAATCATTTTTATCTGGGATTTACAGGAGATTTATGCTGGTTTAACGGCTCAGATGGAAAATGCTGATAAACAGTTTCACGCAGACAGGAAGTCATTAAGTCAGACTTCCTGTGTTTTAATCCCACATCCTGAACTCGTTTTGCTTTCAGACTCTTTTCATTTTCTTTCCGGCTGAAACAAACAGAACCGATTCGGCTCAGAGACTCGCTGTGATGAGGATGAGGAGGTTCATCTTCATCCTGTTCTCTCTTCATCCAGCCCATCGATCCAATGGCTGCTGGATTATTTACTCAGCGGGGCGTCACATCGATTTCCTTCCCCTCGTCTGTTTCCTATCCAGATCTTACTTATTTTAGCTTAAAGATGAATAAATATCTACCTGATACAGATGACTTTGATTTTTAATAAATATTTTAAATCAAACTAAAGTTAATACCAAATATTATTGGGAGCCATTTTTAAAGTTTAACTGAAACTGAAAGTTAACAGGAATAATTTGGGTTAATTTGGCTGTTATAGGAGGTTCAGTTCATAAATTCCTTCATTTCTAGACGTCAGCTAGAAACCAGAGATAAATGCTTAGCTAACATGCTAATTCACTTGGAAATAATTGGAAGTGAACTATCAAAATAAAAGCTGTGAACTTCTTTATCGTCGTTTCTTTTTTTCCTTTGTTGACCAACATTTACATTTATTTAGATTATAAAACAAAGTAAAATCAGCTTTAAGGGTTAAATATTTATCGATTTACAGCAGCCGGAAGTTATAAAGACCCAGCTTTTATTTTGACAATCCAATGAATTAGCTTATTAGCTAAATGTATAGTTTGAAACTGATTTTTATAAATAAATAACATGGTTAAAATATGACTTTAAAAATGAATTTCCATCCATTTCTGTACAAGAAGCTAAATAATAAAAGTTATTGCTGATAATTTGTAAGTAATTTGACGAACGTCCCTCGGCTGAACGCCTTCCTGTTGGTTTGTCCCACTAAAACTCATCAACTGGTGATGAAGCGATAAAATGAGACGTTTGAACATAATGAAACGTTTTATTTTCTGTGAATCTGTTTCCTCCTGCAGAAGCTCCGTGTACAACCTCCGGTTTCTGTAAAGACGGACGATTAATCGCTCCAATAATCGGCTTCAGCTCCCGTCTGGTTCTGGTTTTCTTCCCGTAGCGGAACAGCGGTTCTGCTTGGCTCCCGTCGGCATGACGACGGTGCTAAACTCAGATTGATAATATGGATTCATTAGCAACATGTGATGCAGGAAGGTCCAGTCCAGCTCCGGCGGGGATCGATGAGCCTCAGAGCCCGGAGAGGCATCGCTTTCCGCCACTCGGCTCCCAACGACACGCTGCTGCTTTAAGCAACGCTTTCAGAAACTCCAGAGATGGATTCAATGCATAATTCTGATTCGGATGTAATAACTTCAGTCAGACGGATGAAACAGAACCGAACCGACCTGTTTGTTTTCTGTTGGATGGAAAAACTCAGATTTGCTCCACATCCTCAGATAAAACATGTCATGTTTCTAAATGCTTCTTTTTCCATCTGAATCCTCCAGCTGTGGCCTATTTAAATCTGAACTTCGGTCTGGTTTTCTGATATTTGGCTCTTCAGGCTCATCTTTGACCTCTGACCCCAGCGCAGTTTGTTTTGGTACTGATGACGTCATCAACAAACACTAGATCCATGTCTAAAGCAAAGTCTGCTGACGCCCCAGTTCTCAGCAGCGTAGATCCGCCGCGTCGTTTCCACAGACAGAAGGAATCGACGAATCGAAGACTTTGAGCAAATCCTTGGTGATGCTAGCAGAGAACGTTCTTAAAGTGCCTGGTTCCGTTTTCCTTTGTTGGTTCAAGTTCTCTTTGTTCAATATTATAATTTATATGTTCTATAATTCTCTTAGATATTCTATTTATGTTTTATGTTCTCGACTCTCTGTGATTAAATTTGTTCCTGTATTTTTCTAGTTTTAAATAAAGTTACTGGGGATAAAAAGGTCCGGTCCGGTCCGGTCCCGATCCGGTCCGGTACTGGTCCGGTCCGGTCAGATGGTTAAAAAACCATGTTTCTATTAGTCAAATAAACTGATAAACTGATTAGAACATTTTCATTTTTGCCGTCTTCGAAATATGACAAAGTTCACAGAACAAAAAATATCAGTTTTGAAAAGTATTGAACTAATTTTAGCTTCACTGAACATGAGGGATTATATTATTATCATAACCAAACATTTTTCTCCAACAACGACTTAGGAAAGCAGAAATTCCTTTATTGTACATTTAAAATAATCTGTTTTGGTGTAGTGGTGCGTTTTAGCAGCAGGGTGCCTCGACAGTGACCCGTCCGCCATTTTGGATGTGAAGTTAGGACCCAGGCCGTCTGTGCCAACCCTGAACCCTGAACCCTGAACCCTGAGGTGACTTTGACTGGTCGAGGACGTGAAGACAGGAAGCAGAACTGCTGTGGAAACTCTCTGTAGTGACTTTGGTCCAAAAACTCAAACTCAAAAACGTCACGAATTTAAGGTGATCAAAGCGAAAGTGAATTTGACTCAAACAGCCACTTGATGTTTGCAGCCTAAAAAGATCCAAAAAGTCAAATTCTTTGTTTTATTCCACTGTTCAGACAAAATAAGTCACAGGCTGGTAGACTGACTGGGTGCAGTGACTGGACCGACAGGACCGACTGGACCGACTGGACTGACTGGACTGAGGACCGACAGGACCGACTGGACCGACTGGACCGACTGGACCGACTGGACCGACTGGACCGACTGGACTGACTGGACTGAGGACCGACTGGACCGACTGGACCGACTGGACTGACTGGACCGACTGGACCGACTGGACTGACTGGACTGAGGACCGACAGGACCGACTGGACCGACTGGACCGACTGGACCGA